>JABFQM010000766.1:0-29043 GCA_022816865.1 Zelostemma sp. ZL-2020
CTCTGCGATTAACATAAACAATAATATAGACCGTCGTTACGCTGATAACATTATTATTGTTAGGAAATAACGTTTAATGGCAAGCGTTGATAAAGCAATAAGTAGGGATCGATGCAAGGTGTTGGCCTTGGACTCCCTAATACTTCGTGACTACAATCTCCAAAGCACGCGTGGTATATCACTCATTTCATGTAGTACTACCAGATTGTCGTGGAGACCGGCTACAACTAGTTTCCAGCGATATCGAAGTCGTAAAAACGCCACGTTGAAAGTAGCCTGTCCCCAATTTTCGTTGAATACATTAGTGAATGATTATTGATAACGGCGATAAATTGATCTTCGAATCGGATTTCTGCGCTTTACCTTACGGGTAATTCGCGCAACGGTTTTATGCGAAAATAAAAAATTCCGTCACGACGATGACACAAAAGTCCTGTCCCACATTGCGGATACGAATATCCGGGAATTCTCGGAATTTACGATTCACCGGGGCAAGAACCACTCATGCAAAAGAGAAGATCTTGGTCCAGAAATTTGCGGGGCTTTCGTGCACGCACCCACGCAAGCTGCACTGGCTGCACGATGCTCTTGGTAGTTTGGTACACGAGTATATCCTCGGAATAATGTCTAGGGATGGCGTCAGCTAGACTACCGAGGATTTATCCTGTTCTCGGCGCAGCGAGGCCACCCATTAATGTTATTGTATATTGTTATTATTCCGAGGCGCGCGTTTATGCAAAACGGAGAGATCCAGGGAGCGAGGAAGATGAGACGAGTTAAGACGACGCATAACCTGTGAGATAGATAGGCCTTGGAGAAAGTATCGGACTCGAGCGACTGCATCACGGTAAATTACCGATACCGTTACCGTATTGTTGTCTTGTTACATGCGCCGTGCCTCTGTCTTTGCCTCGCGATCGTTTGTCAACGTGATCACTATATTTTACGCCGCTCAATTATTCAGCACCGCGCGACGACTTCATCCGAAAAGTCAGGATGGGCCCTCGTGAAAAAAGGTAAAAATGCGTGAACTCGAGTTCGAATTATCGGATGTAAATTTCTTTGTTTCTGCGTAGTTTTCTCCTCGATGCGAATGGAGCGCAAATGACATTGTTGGAATAACAAGTGATCCCAGGTTGTATTTTCATTCATCAAGGTTAATGATTGCAGTACCCGATGAAACTTATTCAACGGGTTTATAGTAAATAAAATCGTGCATTGTATTTTATGCAGTTTTCTTAAGCATGAGTAATAAATGATTACACATTACGATTTTACCCGAGAACTTTATTTCGTATCGGGCATAAATCACGTCATTTCGAATAACTCGCTTACTTAACACAGAAACCAACTTTTCTGACATTTCTGAATAATTTAATTTGAATTTTCCGCGCTTTGTCTCTGCCTCGTTGTGCTCAAACGCGGTACGGAATTACGGTATAAAACACCGCCGGCTGAGTTCGTTTATCGCGTTTATTTTTCAAAGGATTTCGAAGATTTACAAGAAAAATTACCTTTCTACTTTTCCAACGTGCACGAATTCGAATGCGGCTGAAATAATGCAGATGGGGTCCACTCGTGTGACGTCAGTTCGTGAACCACGTGCTAAAGAAGAGGCAGTGGAGGAGAGGAGCTCCCACTCGCGTCGAACAGAGCGTGACCCGAGGATCAAGGACGGTTTTACTCGCAGCAAACGAAGCCTCAAGCCCTGTACGAAGATATACATGAAGTCGCGGTGTGTTGGAGAAACACGTATTTGTAAAGAGAAGTCGAGGAAATTTGGCGAACAAAAGTAAAAGGCGAATTACACGCATCGCCAGGGAAAATGATATAAAATTGGGAAATCATGACTGCGGGCAATCCGGAGGTTGGAAAAGTGCACTTTTATACCTTTTTTTCTCCCTGATTAAAGTGAGAGTTACATTAATTGCGTTTTATGGGCATTTTAATTACATACTCTTTTTCAATTATTTTTTCGCAGTTCATGTATTTGCACCGCTGTCTTTGTTGGCGTTTAATACGAAAATATAGAGAGAATTGACGAGGAGCGAGGTCTTTAGTGGACGGGGGAACTTTAGCAATACGTGTCTCTGCAGGCAGATTCGTGTACAGTCTCTCCAATAAGTTTCAATAATAACAATCTGAAGCTAAAATAAAACAGCTCTGACAAGTTCGCATTGAATCATAACTTTCTCCCCGACTCATTACAAAACGTATTTGCTTCAATTCCCGGCTCTTTTGCGACACCTTTTACAAAATAACGAACCATTTTTCTGCTCGAAAAAATCCCTTTTTACATTTTCTAATCCAGATAAATTACGCTCGAACCTCATAAAATTCGCAATGAAATTCCCACAAGTTGCATTACCTAATAACTCCTTCAATTTCTCATAATTCCGTGATTGACATAAAGGTGCGTTCACATAAAAAATAAAATGTTTTAGCCATTTTTCAGAAAAGTCTGATAGTAAACGCGGGGCAATTAATTATCCAGGCTCGGTACTCGACTTTTTTTTTCGCCAGCGACAATGTGAATAATGTTCGACTCCGCAAACAGATTCCAAGCGTGAAAATGCCACGTTGAGATCGTACTTTATCGACTCAACTTCAAATGTTTGCCTGCGAAACGGCGAAATGACGAAGAGCGTAATCGTAACGAGCGCGACGGAGTTTTTGTCGTCGCTATAGAGCGAAGACGAAAAAGAAGAAGGGAATCATGTTCGGGCAATGAGCGAGGAGACGAAAAAACACGTTTTGAAGACATGATACGTGCGCAATTTAGCCGGCGATTCGCGATCGGCCCGCGGAGAACCACGGTACATGCAACAGCAGATTTTTTTATCGAGGCAAGAAAGAAGCACGACGGAGGAGAAGCAGAGAGGAGGCGAAAGAGAGGGCCTTAGCCGGAGAAGAGGACGCGGGGAGAGGTACAGTCGAAGAAGAAAGTATCGATCATAACATTACATGTATCGACCTGTTAGAACTCGCAGGTGTAAGGTCGCCGCTGGGGCATTTGGAGCTGCTTAGAGAAGAAAAAAATGCGTTTGCGGAAAACAGCGGGGGCGCGCTCGCAAGAAGCCGCCTGCATTGTGTTTCTATTTCCGCTGGAAAACCAACCGAAAGAAGTAACAAGGCAAAATTTACGAATTTCGCGGTGCTTTGTAGGCAGTGGAAGAGCGCAACTGGCTCTAAACAGCGGGTGGGATAAACCCGATGCGCTTTTCGTAAAAAAACAAGAGGATTAACGGCGACTCGTTCGAACTTGTTGCGAGCCCATTGTGAACGCGCCTTTATTCACGATACTTCCCGAAGGTGTGTTTTCCAATAATAAAGAGCAAAACATGGCGTTGGAATGTTTCAACATTAGCAAAAAAGTATCGTAAATTTACCTCATACTGAACAGTTGTAAATTAACGAGCGGCTCGTATTTTTAAAACGATGGTACATTAAACTTGAAACAGTTATTTTTGAAATTGAAATCATGAAATTGATTTCGTTCTTGTTCGGAGTCTCTTGTTTGAAAGCAATATAAATCATATCTACGTAATCTCGGTGACATTTTTCGAAACAGTTAGTCATTAACTGGGGAAAAATTACTTTTTTTTTTCAGACGCCACGCGTCGCGGTAACCTCAATTCGGTATCTAAACAAACGAAAATAATCTCCGACCGATTGTCAAGAGGAATCTTGATGAGTCGAAGAAAAAAACTATCCACGGTTCACAACTTTTAACGGTTTGTGGTAAGCCATACTATTTCCATCACTCCATTTCTTCTTAACCCGAAAAGCATAACAATTTGCCAAACATCACCGTCTGCTGTGACATTTTGAAACACCTCGTAAAAGCATGTAAAGAAAGATTCATTGCTTCCGAAGCTTTATGATTTTCGAGACGTCGATTTCTACAACGGCATCGGAGAAATACTTATTTAGACCGTAGGTTTTGTCCCTATGGGCAAACTTATGCGATGGCGCGCATAAACGCCCGAGCACGTGCGTTTGTTTGTATAAAAAAGAAACGAAACGAGCGAGCAGTGCGAGGAAGCGGAGGGGGCGCGGTACGGAAAGAGAAAGAAGCATCGAGCGAGAAGAGTGCAGGAGACAAGACCTTAACATTACCAAGTCAAATACTGCAAGTCGGAAAATGGCGAGAAAAAGTCAAAGAACCCCATATCGCAACGCTGAACCCGAAGCTGCCCCTATCTTTTCACTATTTACTCGCTCGCTACCTTCAATTTACCAGGATCTCAAATATCCGCTACCTTTTTCCACAACTTCCACAACAACGTTACATCTTAGATTGGAATTATTTATCATTCAACGCCATGAATACATATGGTTCTTCCAGCTCGGGAAAGCTGCAAAATTCAACGGCAATTTTTCCCAAATGAAACGTAAATTCTGCGCGTAAATGGCACTTGTCCTCATAAACGATCACAAGCCATTTCTCAACGTTCAATGCAACTACAACAAATCGCTGTAAAAACATATTTATGTTTTATAATAATAATGTTAATATCGAACGTCCACGAGTATTCAATGTCTAATACGACGCGATAAAAAACGCGCGACTGACCTTGTTTCGAGTGCTCCATGCACCAGAAAGCATTGATCGATAAGCTATTGGCATTTCATAGAATGACGTGTAGCACTTAGAATTTTATGCTTTAATATCGTGACTCTGCTTTCTCACTTTGCAGAAAGAAAAGTACAGTAATAAAAAAAAGAAACCATGTTTTTTTTTGCTTGACCTCAAGCAGCCCCGGTGACATCGTGGAATTAACCGCATTATGGTTTCCATTCGTAAGAAAAAAAAAGCTGTCCCCCTTTTTCTTCCAAGTTGACAACTGTATCAATCTGGCGAAACGGTTGCAAGTCCCGCGGGATGACAATCCCGACGCACGTACGCTCTCCCGCGTGCCTTTATGGTGGGGATCGAGAGTCGGCGATTTCTTGGCTTACGACACCCTCCTCGCGAGACCAGCGTTTTCCGCTCCTTGGCCTTAATTAACATCTGACACGAGTCCACTGCCGTTCGCTGATTCAACGAACCTACCAGCATTCGTAACTCTCGTATCTTTTGTCCTTCTTCAACCCATGAATTTCCCTGTCCACGATAGTGAGGTCTCACTACGAGCTACGAACACTGGAACCTACAGATTTTCTTCGCATTCTTTTTTCTTCCCGCAGACTTTATAGTCTGCCAAGCTAACTAATGTTACGCCGAAGAAACTATAATGGCATACGTGTCACACCTGAGCGCCTGTGTGCAGTTGTATGTCCTTGATCAGCCCGTCTACCGTAACTTCTCGAAGTGTATTTCCCAAGCGACTCCTTCGGGCGATTTTCATTAAGAATTTGCAATTTCGTCGATTCATTGAAAATGCTATTCATTGACGGAACTCGATATTTTGTCAGTTCGATGAAAACTTGATTCGTAAATCTACGAAAAATCGGCCCTGATATTTGAGATGCATTTGAAAAAACGGTTTTATAATGATTTTGGTTGCTAGAATTCGGAGACAAAGATATGGAACTATGAATAAAGAAATTATAACGGTATGAAAAAGTCATAGATGAGTTGGGTTAAACAACAGAATCAAAGGATATTCTCAAGAGTTAAATAACGAAGAGAAAAGCGACTGTTATCAAATGATTTTATCGGATAACGTGAAAAATGGAGTGCGCTTCGAATCGACAAATATTAGCTCGATTACGAAAAATCCCGGAAATGCTTCGTTTATTCGAAATGACGATGAAATCTCTGTGTTATTGGAATTTCGCTGGATTTTCACGTCGCGATCCTCTCGGAACTATATACTCCGGTCCCATCCATTCCATATAGTTTTCGATTGATTGAGAAAACAATGACCGGTGTTTGATGCGATGCAGAATAATGAAAGCATTCCGGCAACGCATTTGCACAAATGCGCGCTAGACTCTGGCCGCGCGAGCATGTTTTTCAAATATGCGAAGAGAATTCAGATATGAAAGGCAATCGGTAGCGAATTAATTAAACAAAACTGTATCTGGCATTCAGCACTTGAGATTTATTGTGCGTTTGAATAATGCAGTATCAATGTTATAGATGTTATTAATTAGCCGCGAATCAGTTTCGAACTGGTTCGAACTAGTTCGCAGCGGGACGAAAAGACGTCACGCAAATCTTTTCCGATAAAGATCAATCGAGGTCGCGCGTCTTCGGGCAATTTTGTCTTTCCGCGCTCTATGGGAGGACAGAAACAATGCAAAATTACACGCCGACTTCCTGGCGATTTACAACAATTTGCTCTCCGAGCCGATCGTTTCCTAGTAAGAGAAATCGTCGCTCTCCACGTCGGTTTACGTCCCATCAACCGATAATTGTATTCGCCGCTCGTGCTAGAAGCGCGTGCGACTAGATTCTCGGAGCGACACGCTCCGGGCAATTTTCTGCCTTTGTTGGGCAAGTATCAGAAACAAAGAATCGCTGAGAGGCGGAATAAGCGCGTGTTCTTATGCAATTAGTTTTACGAGTAAGTGCGGATAGGCGATACTTCGGCTTCGCGAAATGGCACTATGTCAGCGTTTAACTTTCAGGGCTAACGAAACTTTCCTTATCGATCGTTCCGGGTGCTTCCCTTATAACCTTTTATATTCGTCAACCGTTAATTTCCCATCAACAACGCTCTCGTTGAAACGTGTAGTTATGCTTTTTGTGTACGTTCAAATATTGTTCCAACCGCGCGCGCGCTTGGGAAGATGAACTCGAGCTTCGTTAGCAGCACGCCGTGGTTTTTAGCTCCTCGGTTATCGCCGATAGGTGATACGGCGTTATCTACGTCACTGTCTTGTATTACTTCTGAGCAAGTTTATGTTTTCAGTGTACATTCGTTCCCCCGAGAAACACGATGACATTTTTATTTCGCTTTATTTTTCCTTTCGATGTATCAACTATAGAGGTAATAATTTTGAGATTTAAAGTTTTTCGAATCGTGATTACGGAAATGCCACGAATAGCGTAGAGAAGTTGAGGAATGACGAGGATAAAGTAGGTCGTGCGTATGGTAATGCAGTGCTATTATCGAGGCAACGAATTCAGAATACAGAGGACCCTCAATAAGAGATCCCATCATTCTGTGGGACACCTGAGTCTTCGTTAAGGACTCTATTAATTAAGGGCTGGCCCTTCGACTCGTTACGCGGGTTGAAAGGGTTACATCTTAACCTCCAGCAGCTGATGCTCCGGACATGGATCAATGAGAAACCCCTTTTTTACTTGTAGCTTCCCTCGCTTCCGACGAAATCCTGGATAAGCGGATTTTATAGAATATAGCTCCTTTATATTCCTAATTACCAACCTTTTGTTTCCTAATCACGATTAATCAGGGAAATTGCATCTGCGCATTTACTCGGAGGAATAAAAAGTCGAAAAAATTGGTAACGCCGTGACGGCTGAATAATTGAAACTGGTCGAGTCCATTAACCACATTTCATTGAAGAACGCGGTTTAGAATTTCCAGCAACATCTCAACAACATTGTCGAACATTTCTGAGCTATGAGGGATGTACGAGCGAATCAAGCAGACGCTGGAGCGTGTAATAAGAGCCCGTGCTGAGATAGACTTCCCTTGGGTTTTGATATTCAACGTAATCATTTGGCGAACGCGATATGCCTCGAGAAACAGGTTAATTAAATGATCTATGAACAGCTATGTCTATATGAATTAGAGCTACTCGTGTAATCACAAACGCGTTTACCTCTGTTGAACCCAATTACAAAAGTTCCATTAAAAACATCAGTTCCATCTTTGTTTCAATTCCGCGTCCTCCTTTTGTAGAATTCCCTGAACGAATGCGTAACTTTGGAAAGTCATTTTTATCAAGTTTAAAGGCTCGCAGTTTTGACTCATAAAAATGTAGCGAAATCATATCGCAATGAATGAAGCGCTAGATTCGTTATAAGAAATTCAATCCGACATATAATTTCATAAAGATACGATAAAAATACATCTAAATAACCAAAAATATTGATTCGCGGTAACGTTTTTATGCAATGCCTAACGGAGGATCAGCAGCGCGCCTCGAAGATTTCGCGCCAAATGTCGGCGAGTCTGGTAGTTTTTGATTCGTCGCATCAGTGGGGTGTATCGAATCTTTTTCATGCGGAGAACTGAATATACGTCTCACGTGACTGACTGCGCAAGCAGAAAGGAGGGTTACGTCGTTTTACGACCCTCTTTCATTGTACTCGTCGATAATGTGATAATGAAATAATTTGAACCTTTCGAATCATTAGGTCGGATTTTGTTATAAGGACAAGCTCAGTTAACAACGTTCATATTACTTTCTGCCAGCAACGACGCGTGAAAATCAAGATAAATCCAATAACTTCGTGATTTGCTTTCGATTTTTCGCGCCCTGCAACTGTTTGGATTACTCTGGACCAGTTTCTATCGGTTTCAACTCAATTTTCTTTTCGATTAGCGAAGTATGAAAGTTATTTCAACAAACAAAGATATAATCCAGCGATAATGAAAAACGTACGAAGCGAGAAGCCGAGATTATTCGTTTTTAGTGGAGTTGTAGATAAAAAAACTCGTCGATACGGTCGGCGTAAGTAATGGCAGGGAACTCTGTCGTCGTTGATGACGATGGCGCAACAGCAAATGCTGATTAATGTAGATAAATTTTGCGACGCACCGATTTGATTGACGTACTGAATAACACATAATAAGTCGTCTCACGAGTGGTTTCAATCTCTCGCCAGCTGCAGGTTATGGTGGCGCAATACAATGCACTGTTCGACATACACCATAGAGCATCAATGCTGCACATAGTGTATATCCCACTAAGTGGATCCAATCAAGTCGGTGGCATTGCAGTGGACAGACAAGTAACGACAATGCGAGATGGAAACTATAACCCAAATATAATTCTCTGAATATTACAAGCAAGGTTCTATGCGACAAAAGACAACATTCTCCAAGTTCCTTTAAGTGAAATTCCACTTTGGAAAAAGTGCAATGAAATGAGTTTTTCACTCCAATAAGGTGCGATGTTTTTCACTCTTCGAGAAAAGTGAAATTTAGAAAGCAGGATTAAATGAATTTAATTGATTTTGGCATTTTTAAAATCGATGTCTTTACAAAGAAACCCAACTTTCGATAATCACCAATCGCGAATTCGAAAAGAATGGTAGCAAAATGAAAAAAAACATCAACCACTCGTACCCGATTGACTCTGGTTCGAGGGTAGTTTAATGAAATTAGAGTTGGTCGAGAAAATGTGAAAATAACAGAAGAACCATTTGCTTCGGAACTCGTGGTTATCGCGGAGTCAAATGAGTGGAATATACGAGAAGAAAGAAAAGGAAGAATATAGCGGAGATATTCAACGTGTCGTCCTGCGGAGATAGCGCGATGTAACGCCCTGAGCGATGAAGCGTTCGGGTTGTTCGCTGATAAACCCCTTTGTGACGGTCCGTTGATTTTCGAATTGACGTCTGTGAAATTGACGCCGAACCCGGAAATGAAGTTTCCGACTTGGAATCACAACTGGCATTACCGCGAACGGTGCCCAATGGCGAACGGGATGACGATCGTTTTCCCGTAATTTCCGCTGGCGTCCGCTTATACTACAAACAGACTATTTGCTTCGAATTGAAAAAGAAAAACAATGGAAAAAGGGAACGAACGCAATCGCTACCGAATATTTGCATAGAACAAACTGCACCCGGGATAATTAATATTCCCCGGAATCCGCGTTGCGCGATGAAATTGCTTTTCCGCCTTCCATCTTACGCAAATTTTCATCCGCGAAATTTATATCATTCGAAACGAAGAGCATCATTTTGATTGGTCAATAGACGGCAAATTTCATCAATTTTATCGGAGAATGAAAGCATATGAAAATGCTGTCCCTGTTAAAAGTCTAGATATAAATTGCGCGCACTTCAACGCTTAATGCGCGCTCGTGAATTTGAAGGAAACGATACGTCACAGCTTTTAAACCCAGAAAATTATCGTAAGTTTAAGCACTTAACCCATTTACGAATGGTTACTTTCTCCTGTTGTCGAAGCGAGTGCAGCAAAGCTAATCTATTGTTTCGTTCGTTCCTTTGGAAAACGAAAGCGACGATCCCCGATCGAGTGAACATTTCCGTCAGGGGTGTAAAGAAGAAATCAAATTTAATTCGAGCCCGGCGGTAAAAATAAATCGAGCGAATTTGAGGCAATGGTCAATCAATTCAAGGTAACTGATTTTTCAATGGCAATCATAAAATTGGGAAATGAGTAGCGACGAGCGAGCGGTAATCAGAATTAGACCCAGGATTACAGGGCGATCGAATTAACCCGGAGTTGAACTGCCCTCGTAAACTCTCACTAAAGTCAAACTCTGGCTCCTCCCGTCTCGTGTCACCGTATTACGCCAGCCAGGTCTGTAACCAACAACGGATCGTTATCTCATTTCGACGGTCCACTTAGCTATTTCGTCGCGTGCTATCGCCTACTGTTTCCCTTGATTTGCCCTGACAATACGCATCAAAATTTAAATTAAATCGTTCATCGTCCTTCCGAATTTCGACGTTTCGTGAAATTCTATCCAACCCCACGAGAAAATGAGCATCCGTGCATCTGTGCCAACTTCGGAAATACCTCAAGGGGCCTTACTTTATCGATACAGAATCCTATTTTATCGATCGAATAAAATCATCCGGATTCTTTCCTTAATAATACAACGGTAAAAGATATCCCCCGATTTTATCGATGCTTTGAAAAGAATACATTTTTAAACGTAAATAATCATGATTCCCTGATTCGCTATTTACTTTCCATCTGTTTTGATAACGTTTCCGATAAAGTTGTATTGGCAAGGCATATCAATGCTGAATCGATGAAAATGTAAACACGCAAGTTCGATCAAAGTTTATGCATGGATGAAGAAATTCAGAATGGGCATAACACGTGCGAGCGCGGAGCGATGAACGCGCGTAATACGACGCACTTACGCGGCGTATTATTTCGCGTATATCGCGAGTTGCTGGACGGGAGAACAGTGCAGGTTATTACTCCACGCGTGTTTATCTACTTAACTCCTGCGCGTATTATGCCACCTGAACCTGTTGAGAGAGAAAGCTGGTTTTCCATACTCTCTACAACGCTTTGCATCAGTCGCGCGTAATCTTAGGCAGCCAATTACTCGCGCTGCGGACATGCCTGTGTGTGAATGTTTATTTATGTATACGTTCGCGTACGTGACCCCGCGCGTTCCCCCATGCGAAACCGCAAGGAGCGGTCATGAATTTTCGATATTCTTGAAATCACGAACAATCGATGCGAGCGATTTCAGGCATTACCTATAATTTTATGCCTTTTTCGGATCCTATGATTTCACAACGTTGCAATAAATGCCGACGATGAAAAAATATCAGTGTTGAGCACTTTCTCGTATAGAAAACATCTTTCAATTGCTTAGCTTTTTAATCGAAAAGAGTGAGATCTCATTCCGAAAGAACGAATAAGTCATTCTTTAGAGAGATTTCTTTCTAAAGAATTCTTTCTAAAGATTAAAGATTTTTCATTGAAAATTCTCTCATGTTTACTTGGTATAATAACACATAGTTCTAGAGTCAACTTCGGAGCTATGTCGTTATTCTTAAAGTCAAACCAAGCATACTTCGAAGTCGGTTATTGTGACGCGTTCCGCTTCACCAGCAGAGAAAAACTGCTGGCAACTCTTTCAATCAAAACAAACGGTCCAATTAATACGGCCGAATGCCGCATCTTTATTATGGCTAATGATTGCAGCGCTGGAGCTCGACAATGACTGCCAGCGCGACGATGTATAAGTCCAAGGTAATCGTGTATGTCACAATGGCTCTCGCCAATCGACGCATTGTGCAGGCACGATACTTCACACGAGGATCGTTCCACGATGCCCGCTATGAAGTTTATTGGCGTGGCAAAGTTGGTCAAAGTTCATTGCATCGCTGCAATTTTTCATTTTGCAACACGCACCTTTTGTTTGCTCCTTTCGTTTCGCAAAGTCAGCAAAAGTTCGAAGCGCGGCAACATTTTTAAGTAGGAAATACTTTATATCGGCTGACATTTATAGCCGTTGAAACCTTGGCCCGACATTCGTCAAAGTCGTCAAACAAATCCGAAGGCGTGGAATAATTCACTCGGAGCCGAATGTACTTTTGCCGAGAGGGCCCGGCCGTTCGAAGTGCTTTACTTCTTTTTCTTGACGTGCAACTTTGAATAATTTTATGCCATTCGAAAGAGTCGTAAGCGCGTTTAAAGACCGTGGAACGAATACCAACGGCCATTAGAAGTCAAAAGGTCCATCGTAAAAATGTTAGAAAACCGAGGCGACGAATCGTCGCCATTATTACACATTGTTTGCCTGTTAAAAATCTCGTAATTTCCCGTAAACCCCAAGTTTACCTAATAATAACGAGCGGCGGCCGTAAAAGTAAGTTAATGCGGAGGAAAAGAGCGTCGCTTTTTCAAGAAGCCCTATCGGCTCGTCAACGGCATACGCGGAAGCAGTGGTGCGCGATTGACCCGACATCGTGAGCAGGGAGCTAAGCTGTAAAGAATAGAATCGGTAAGAAGCGTGTCGGGGAGCCCAAGCGATCATCATCATACATATGCATAAGTACAAGCAGTACCGATATATACAATGATTCCTAACTAGCTATTATGTTCCCTTGACCTACAAGTCACTGTTTATATGTCTGCGGTCGCAGGACACTTTTGATGAGATCGATTATTATCCTTTGGAATTACGAGATTGTAATGTAAGACAAAAATTCTTTCGAAATTCATTGAACTTTATTGAATTTTATATTGAAAATAAATCCTCTGAAACATTCTTAAACGAATAATTCATCAACATATCCTTCTAAATTTGAAAATAAAAATTGAACTCGTATCTTGAAATTGAATTTGATAATTTCTATTAAATTGCTTTAAGCATAAAACTTTCTAAGATCGAAAAAATTAAACTTCGAAAAGTGAATTAATTGATAATTAAATTTTGCCCAAAATATAGTCGATTCGTTCTTCCGTAAAGTCTCAGATATGATTTTTCGCCCTTCGTGCGCAATACTAACCACGAGTGCGCACACGAACGATTTTCGACGTTCGCAGCTCAAAGAGTTGAACGACATTTTCGCCACGATTAATCTATAGTGAAGTAATGGTTTCACGACTCCGTATAACCGGTGAAAAAATGTCTCTGTCGTCGTACAATTATTCATTCCCTTCGGCCTGGTAGAAAACGAGAGAAAGGGGAAGAAACGAGAGTAAAAAGCGAATAATTCCGCTGATACGGTAAAAATTCCGCAGTTTCTCACGGTTTACACGGTCGCTACGTCTCGAGGGTGCTTCGGGTACGGCGGTATTAAACACCCTTGAGAAGTACTTTAATGACAGAGGAGGAATCTAAGCCATGCCATCTCGATAATGTCGGAAAACAAAGGGGTAAGGAGATCCGGTCTATGATACGCAACATCCGTAATTCCTTCGTTTTATACGAGTCGCGAATGGGACGCACAATGCCTTTCCCACTGGGCCGACACATGGCGCTCGCTCGCTCGACTACGATCATTACAATTGCCGGTAAATACCCGTCATTTGTCCATTAATCGTTACAAAGCCTCCGCGTCTCCTGAAGAAACTGATCCAAATATTTAAGACTCGATCGCGCCTTGACTTCTTCGAGCTTCTCGGAAATCTCAAGCCTTTTCCCCTTCCGTTTCGTCAACTTCATGATGCGAGAGTTCGAGGATCAAATTAATTTCGTTCCCATTCACGACGACAAAAAGATCTATAAACACACCCCGGACTCTCTCAGTCAACGTCTCGACTACGCAGAACGAATATATATTTCCAAAACTCGAGCTCATCGTGTGACGAATCATGTCTACTGAAAGGAAGGTAAGGATCAAACGCACTTCTTGACCCAGCTTTGTCTGGGCGCTAAAGAAATGTCACTTTACCACCAACTCCGGGCTCTTTATTTCTCCTACGGCAGACGCGTTTGATACCGGACGATTATTAATTATATCCCACGTATTTCTATTGAAGGTGAAACCTCGCGTCGTCTCCGTGAGAACATCTTCACGTGTTAATGGCCAACCTGTAATATACACGTACAACTAATAGCGCCATGTAATAATTAGACGTCACCTTTTGCACCATAAATTCATCTCCCTTTGTCATATCAATGGTGTCGTTCATGGATATTTACAAGCCGACCGATCGCGCAATTATTTTCCCCTCCTCGCAGATGTTTCTCTCTCTCCATGCTCCTCGAGATGATAAACGCTCTCTTTGAGACGCCAAAAACTCCCTGCCGAGAGAGAAGAATAACGAACTTTGATATGTAAATTGAAGAAAGTCCATCTTTTATGACAATTTGTATTTTAATTTTAGTTGGCACGATAAAACGGCGCCGCGTGCATGAGATTTTTTTGCCGTTCCTCATGCCTGAGGAAGCTCGAACAGACGTCCCCACAGACAACGCGCTTCCTGATGCACGCATGAACTGACGCGTTGATTTTAGTCGCCGTGAATAATCGAATTACCTCGCAAGCATATCTGAGAACTACTTAAAAGTTACGTTTTAGCGTTACGGAATAGAATGCAGCGCGTACTTTGAAAGTACGAAACGATTTTTTCATTATTTCCCTCGGCACGGATTTAAAACCTGGGCTCAACGGAGAAAAGCATCATCGAATAATTGCTGAAACGTAACTACTTTCAATTTCTTTTACGACGCAGCGCAATCAATTGCTCGGTGACAAACATTTATTTTTTACCGTCCTTAAACCCCGGCTCTTTATTATCAAACAGTTGAAACAGAGTCATTTCTTGAGTAATGTGTTTTTCGATACGAGTTGATAATAAAAAAAGGTCATTCAAAGTTGAATTACGCTCGGTACTAAACTTTTTAAATCGTTTGAAATTCACGAGAGAATATACCTTTAGGAAATACGCAGCGAGTTGTAAAAAATATTTAACGTCACACTAAAGCGCTTTTGTATACCCCGAGAGTTATGTAGAACAAACTAACGCGAGTTACGCAGAGCTGACGTACGTACACGCGAACTTTCATTTCTTCCCTAAGTTTCGAGAGCTTATCTAATCTTCCCCGAACGAACAACAAATTTCTTCGCGTTGCGACGCGCGTCGCAAAACGCAGCCGACTTTTTTGTGCCAATAAATATCCCCCGCGATAAAGCCACATTTTTCGCGAGAACTTTGGACGCGGACCAAACGCCGGGGCGACTCGGAAAAGTTGCGCTCTCGGGAAATTTATCCTCGTTCGAGCGTAGATCGCGCTTTTAAATCGAGTCCTTTATATCGAAAGAGCCGTCGCTACGTGTACAGATACGAAGTGCCGATTACTATATCGCACATTCGGAAAGACGGAGGAGGAAAAGTCCGCAACCGTCCGTATTCATTTTTATTAACCGACATTTCTCCCGTAATAAAACCCCGGACAATCTTCATAGAATCTTTGTGAGACACGCGGTATCCCGTATCGCTTGGACTCCCCTTTTCTCCCCGACTACGTAGGGTTGGATATAAAACCTGATGGCCGATAACAACCACTAGCGCCCCAGTACTGCCACTGTATCCTACACAAAAGCTGTGAGTGGTTCCCGTTTTATTGGAACTACACACCACTTCAGAAGGGATCGCGTACGAATGCGAGAGCATGTACATACAGATGACGTATAATACAAATCTATAAGCGCACGGCCTTACCTACCCCACGTTCGGGGCATGTTGGTAAAGTGGACGACGACGACGACAGTGAAAGTCGAGAGTGATTTTCCTCGGGTGTTTCACGATATCACGTATCTTTCACTTGAATCGAATGCGGTCGGTAGAAACGTTTTTTTTTCTTTTCTTCTCGTCATACGTATTAACAAATAATCGAGGATTCAGAGTCTTTCAAGTACGTTTCGATCTTTGACACAACTTTTCGACTTGTAAACTTTTTCCGACTTTTATGACCAAGTTACTTTTTCCCGGACAAATTTGCATACGATAAAAGTAAGAGAGAGAGAGAGAAAGAAAGAGAAAGAAAGAAACAAAAAAAGGAAGGAACGATTGCGTCGGCGAAATTGTTTTCCGTTCTCGCTCGGTAATGGCGCCAGGAAAGAATGGGCTCTGCACTATGAAATCGTTCTAAATAAATTTCGTCTCTTCTTATCTTTTCACGGGCATCTTCGATAATACAGTAGGGGTATTATGGAGAGCTCTTGATATTTATGCGCCATAAAAGTTCTGTACACGGGGAGTGCGACGCCTGAGTCAAGGGTGGCGACCGGACATCGTTTCTGGCCTTTGGGGAGAGCGACGGAACCAACTTTGTCTCTTTCTCCGGCTTCCTTTTGGCCCGTTCAACCACCTCGCAGCTTCTCGTTCTTTTGTTTTTTCTCCTCGCTTCGTTCCCCCCCGAAGCTTCTTCGCCTAAACGATCGAAACTGACCGATTTACTTGCAATATTCATCAACGTGACATCTATGACCTCGATGTATTCGCTCGGAACTTGATCATAAAGCTTTATTGCTCTTTGATAACTAAATATGACGCAGGAAAAAGGAAAAAGTATCCAAACCCATCGTCAACGCGTTTTACCCTCCTTTCATACTTTCCGAACAAGAAAAAAGTATAAGCGAAATCACTCGGGTATGCCGATTGTGATCGATTCCTCTTCTCTCGTCTTCTATTTTCATCGGGGAGTTTTCTTTTGAGTATCGGCAAATACGTTGAGAATCGAGGTATAAGCAAACGCACTTCCGCGACGCGAGCTTTTTTTACCTTGACGTTGTTTCATCGAGATTGGCTGGCGCCATCCCCTGGGAAGTGGGCGCTCGAAAGGATGTATACTCCTGACGTCCGGGGCACTTCGATATGTCAATAAAAAAGCTCGCAATTTCGTCTTACCGATCATTCCGCACTTTTGAAAAGCTTTGCTTTGAACGATATGAAATCCGGTAACAGACTGTACTTCTCGCAAATGTCCCGAGCGCATTTCCAACGCCGAAAGTCGATGAAATATTGCCACCCGGCGTTTCTGGCATCGCGATACTTTATTTCCTATTTTATATGTATTCTACCCTTTACAGTGAATATAAAGATATAAAGTGAAAAAATTATGACACGCCTTTGAACCGAATTTATTCAAACCTATAGAAATGGCGATCGAAGCCCAGTGCGTTATGTAGATATACGGCTGCGTTACTCTGTCATGACGGACGAAAGGCAAAGATTAAAATGCCCTCTCGCAAAAAGCATTTAGCTATTTCCTGTGGCAAACGACCATGCCGGAATGCAGAAGAACATATTTTAAACGGCTTCCCTTTTCTGCTTCCCGATGTATTTATGTGTCGTGCGTACACATTGACATCGTTTACAACCGCTCTCGCTGCGAAATGCTCTCGCAAGACTCTTTTCGCTCGGCCCGAAATTTAAAAGGTTTAAAGCGATTTCCCAGAGGGTGGCGCGTCACATTGTCGACCCCGCAAAACCAATTGTTCGCCGCGCATTGATATATTGAAAATAGATACGCTCGATTCCCAATTTTTTAATTTAATCTTCGGAATCAAAAACCCTTGAAAAAATACTTTCTTCTCTCATCTCTCGCTCTCGTTTAATTCTCCTGGAAAGGGCCTCTTCTTTTCTAATGGAATTAATACGGTCCTTATAACCCGCCCGAAGCACGAGATCTACTTTTTTTATCCGGTAGAATATGTGATCAGGGTATTAGTGCCTGTGTATTATTAAGAGTCGTGAATTCAAAGAGCGCGGGGGAGGATGAAAGTCTTCTACCAGCGGAGACGTTTTTCGATTTCAATGCGAGCCTGATTTAAAATTCATCATACTCTTTAAGGGCTTATTTTTCTGCTTACGCTCGAGGGTATTTATTTTCTTCCTCGTCTCGGCCTTCCTTCTTTCTTACGTGTGCCCCGCGACGAAAACGTAATCTTGTATTCCACTATATACCTGCCAAAGCATATCTCCCCCCGCCACGAATTTTTCATTAATGCACCGTTCGAAAAATTCCCTCGCGCTTTCAAACAGCGACGTCTCTTTCTTCTCATTGTCTCGCTTCGGATATTTCCCTCCCAAGAATTAAATGAAACGTAACAAAGACGTAACCGCACGCAGATACGATCGCGCTGAAAACACGTCGTCGGAATTTTTCGACGACGCCGCGATCGCGCGGAGCGATATCACCAAGAAATTGTATTCCGCTGCATTTGACTTGAAATTTATAATATCCCTTTTGCCAGATCGGCGATGTTACTGCCACCCAGGGACCTATATCGTTCGAATCACCCAGCTAATGCGGATCGCTGCGAATGACGGAAGCTCTTTTTGCGCCGGGAGGTGACGGGAAAAGGCTCCTTGTTTTTTACCCCCCGATAGGGCAAACTTTATCAGCGACAGGCTTTTTATTCGAATTTACAAATTTGCCCGAAATTGGATGGATGAGAAGTGAAAAGCGAGGCGGTAAACTATAACGTATTAATATGAAAAATCGCGAATAACTCGAGCGTTTCATGTGGCACTGATAAAACCTAAAAGCTCGTGTTTTCCGTTGAAACATCTTCCATTACTTTTCATTTGGCCAAATATTTGGACAAATAGGAGCGGGATATATCGCGGTTGTTGCGCGGTGGAGCCGAATGCATACGCAATTTGTAAGCTGTCCTAAATATTACGTTTACGAGGACATAGTAAAACGAAATGACGCATAGAACGCTCCCGTACATCACTGCCACTCGGCCACTATTAATACCCGTCGCAACTATTAAAAAATCCCGTCATTTTCCACGTTTCTTTCTTCCGGAAACGCAAAAAAGTCACGCGGAAAGAAGGAATTCAAACGAAGGAATGCGCGGCTTTGACAGCAGCGCGAAATTTAACGAAGAAGCATTGGCGCGATAATGCGGGCTTGTAATTAGTCATCGCTCGGCTTTATTTCCGCGGTGTTCGATTTTCAGAGTAACCAACTACGTAATTGCGCCAGCGTCTAATGGACAATTCCCGTAGCGCTCAATCCAAGCGCGCCCCTTGGCTGTAGGCGCATATCCACGGAGAATGGAAGCCCGGCTGAAATCGACGTTATTCGAAATATTAGCGGAGTTCGCGTATACAATGTATGCCCTATTTCCACGATTAGCATACGTTGACAGGCGCCACCCTGGCCACCCTCGGCTGCGGAACATGTGGAGATACGTAGTTACGTTATTCGCTTTACAGGGGTAACATATTGCGACAAGCTATGCTAAACATTATGCTCCCGACATCGACTGATGCGAACCAACTAGTTTCCGTAATAACGACGCGGTTCGCAAGTCCGGGTGATAGCTCGCTCTTAATTTCATCAAAGATCCAATTTCGGACGCTGCCGCAATCAAAAAAATTTACAGGGAAAACACATTCCGTCCAAGAATTACGGGACGAGCATTGTTTACGAAGAAAACGTGGTGTAAATTTGCAGAGCTCGCATTTCCGCGCTACGATGTATGTACATTGCTGGCTCGCTGATATTGCCGAATAGTAATATACCGGCGTGCATACTTACGTAATTTACTCCGAATATACGGGGACGCGCTGTTCAACGAGCAACGTCTCATATCCTCGTAACCCGCGAAATTACAAGCTGACCGCTCGTGTCGTACGCGCTTGTGATAAACCATGACTAATCCCAGTCGTCGACACCATTTACATATACGCCGATTTCATGCGACATGACTTTCATCGCCTCGAAATCCAGTTAACAGCCGAGTCAGCCGTCGTTTTGGCGCATAACAGAACGCAAGCAATTCTCTTGAAAGCTCGTATCGAAAAGACGGAACTATCCCTGATAACTCGATATCAAATTTTCCGGGAAGAAAAAATGTTTCCCACGACGCTCGGGGAGATATATTATTGAAGAAATGTTACATCTTTGGTATACGGTTTTATTTAGTGTTGCGTGGGAATACGCCATATGTTTTATGTCTTACTCGAAGTCTGTTATTCCAGAAAATCCCCGTCGCGAACCAATATTTTACCACCGTGCGAGATCGGATATTTCTATAATCCGACTAATGCGCAAACATGGTATAATTTTTTTCGTAATCACAGTAATAAGAAACCGATATTTTCTATATATCGTTCAATTACGTATTCGATAATATGCCTAGAAAAAATAGCAATGAAATATGCACGGATTGATGAATAAAATCAATCGCGGTTGGGCATTTCCTTAACGCGCCTTCAACCGCATTCACCCCAGGTACGAAAAGTCGAAACCAGGGGAAAGATCCGACTAATGCGTGAAATCGTTGTAATTTTTTTGTAATCACAGTAATAAGAAACCGATAGTCTCTCTATTTTTTCATCGGCATCCTTGAATTATGCATTGAATTACATGCCAGGAAGAATAGACCGGATTAATGAATAAAATACAACAATATTCGCAAAATCATGACTTATAAATCATAGTTTGGCATTTCCTTAACACGCATGCAACCGCGTTCACCCCAGGTACGAAAAGTCGAAACCAGGGAGAAGATCCGACTAATGCGTAAAACTGTTATAATTTTTTTGTAACCACAGTAATAAGAAACCGATACTCTCTCTATTTTTTCATCATCATCATTGAATTATGCATCCAATTCTATACCAGGAAGAATGGCACGAATTACTAAATAAAATACAAACAATCTCCTCGAAAATCATGAGTTTAGAATTTCCTGAACGCGCGTTCAATGGCATTCACCCCGGGGTACGAAAAGTCGAAACCACGGAGAAGATTACGAAAATAGCTGAAGCCATAATTGAGTGTATCGAGTTTACAATTATTCGCCGTATCCAACATCGAAAGTCCCTAATCACATTCATTTCAAAGGATCGAAATTCTTGCGTGTAGAAGGATTACAGCAAAGAGACGGAAGGCGCAGCAGCTCGCGGGTCGTACCAAGAACCTTCCGTGAGTATAATTAACGGGAGCGCCCTACCGTGTCATCTCGTTTCGCGGCTTGACGAGCGATTGTGACTCGAACGTGCACGAATGACAGACTCGTAATAAGACCAAAACTACATCAACGCGGAATTACAAGATTTATCTCGCGTCGTACACGCGAGCCAGATTCGCGGGATGATACGGCTAATCCCGGATATTCGTTCGTGACTGTGGCAAGTTTTAGTCGTGTTTATATACGCACGCTCGGAAGAAGACATCGAGAGATCCTTCCCCCCCCCCGACTTCCCCCTCGCGTATAATCGCGCTAATTTGCATTTGGGCCGGTGCCGATCAGCTCCCGATCCGCATTCGAGGATGTATTCGAAATCGTTGGGTAAGGCTAAGTGCCAGGATAGCGGGAAACGACGTTAGTCGGGTTGACGTACTCATTACGCCTGGTTTGCATATAGACGCACCGCGTCTCTACTGCGAACGGATGAACGGACGCTGACTGACTACCGCGCGAATTATATGGATTCGACGAGGGGTTGCAAGCACAATAGTACCACTAATGCAACGGCCTTCCCTGCCTCGGGGCAAACCAAGCTCCTATATGCCGACCATTCGATATTGCCCGGTCCTAACCACCGGCTTATCTACAATACCAAAGAACGTTCTAACCAGAGCACATATAACCCAATCTGGACATGGACTCTCCCAGCTTTCCTCTCTTCGTATCATGCCCGACTGACTCGACAAGATATTTAGCCTCTTGGCTGATACAATTAACGTTTGTATGTGAAAGCGGCCCAATGACGGACATTTTCATTAAGGAAGCTCGCCGCGATGAATGCTGCTTGTCTTGTTACATGTGCTCTACTGATTTAAACCTTTCCACCGGAATTTAATTATATCCCACCGGGGATTTTACCAACAATACTCTTACGTTTTCTACACTCGATTATTCTTCTTTTCCACTCGCTGCTTTTTTCTACTTGAAATCAGAAACATCGATCAGTCATGGTCGCGCGCGCGTCTTTGACAGGCATCCATTTGTATACCAGAATGTATCCCCCGAAATATACAAAAGCGGCCGTGCCAGCGGAATGATTTCACGAGACTTTATATGATATCGCTGATGCTGATGGTTCTTTGATTTCCAGGCGTTTACGAGCCCCGTCCCACTGCGAGGAGCGATCGGGATGCAAAATTTTGCAATCCTCTCGAGACCCCGAGGGATTTCTGTTCCAGTAGAGTAATCTCGATCCGGCTGCGCGCCTTAAAAGCCCGCCTTCCTTCGCTAAATTTATTCCCAATCTTTGCGCCGCTGGTTATCGTCCCAGTCTGCGATCGTGTGCGATCGTGTACGTATACAAAGCCGGCACAGTACGCGCGTATGTTTCCGATACCTGCAAACACGAGTAGCCCTAGATCCACTACCGACACGACCCATTGCTCGCGAATTCGCCCAATTTCCTGCGTCCTGATCCGATCGTCACTTTACGACTCGTGTTCGTACGGATGTATATAACAAGCAGATCCCATCCATTCGGGCTCTACTTTACCAGTACTGTCTTCTCTAAAAGCTTTACGCTTGCAAAAATGCAATTTTGTCGAAAAAAACCTGATTTCATGATGAAAAAATTCCTATAATATTCGTAATTATGTCCGTAATCAATAAACACATGCAAATATTAATGCAATATTAAGGTTCGAATGAAATTTGAATCGGGGCTGATTTTAGTCTAATTGATAATCGATATTCTGTTATCATTTAATTGATATTTGATGGGAATTCGCGTAATCAAAATTATGTTTTTTCAACTTTTATTAACTCCGCGAATCGTAATTAAATTTCGATTGAATATGTATCGAATTGGGGTGGTTTTTTAAATTCTTTGTTCGTTTCTCCATATACCATGAATTGGATAAACGTCGGTGAATAAAACACAGAGCCGAGAAGCTTTTCCTCCGAAAAGCATCTTTCAAGAAATCAATGGAAAAAGAAGCTTATTTGTCCCGTCACAAAATGGCAAGGAACATGAAGCATCGGTCGAAGACGATGACGTTTTCTCACGGGGAAACGATTTTATTCCGAATGGCGCATATGAAATACGTGTTTCGCGTGGCTATTTGCAGTTTAACACTGCGGCTATTGTATGGGAAGTGGATAGAACCGCGACATTACTATTCTTGCCGCGTCTACGTCCATTGTCACATTGTGCTTGCTAATACGTTAAAAGCCTATCTGTGTCGAGATCTGAGCGCGGAATATTGCCGTAGAGCGGAATTCAAGTAGACGTAACGAGGTTACGCGAAAGAGACAATCGCGAGTTAATGACTGCGTAATTAAACGCGGAGCAAGGAACAGATTATTCTGCGGTGGGGCTGAATCGAACGTTATTACTAACTCATATAACTCCATTAAAACATTTGCTTTTGCAACTTGTATTATTCTCATGCTTAACAAATAATGCACAATCCTTTACTCTCGATACAATTTTCTTTCATGTACTTTTAAACCAATTAGCGATGCAGAATTCTGAAATTCGAATTATGTTAAAACTGCCATTCTTAAATAGCTCAGAAAAAACTCTAGATTTTATTCGATAAATAAAAAAAACATAGTTACGAAATTTGAATTGTGGATACTTCCAATCAAAAAGTGTACTCCGTAAAAAATGTACAAAAAAGTGTTTGAGAGATGAATGAAAATTATGTACGTAATTATGTGGAAAAGCAGAAGAGGGAAAAGATGTATCGCGTCTATTTACGGGGAATGTGGCGTCGCGAGATACTCTTCAAGGAAAAAATAATAGTCCTCATCGAAAGTTGCATCGCCTCATTTATCTCGATTACGCGTCGACTTAGCGACGCGATCTACTTTATACGGTGAAAAAGAAATCCTGTGTCTTACACCCAGCACGCTCTCTCGACGGACGAGCGAGCGCCTGACGAGGCAGCGTGTAAATTCTTTTAACGACACTTCAAGGTCCGGAAAAGCCTGCTCCCGTCAAGCCCCGACTCTATCGCTAAATTCTCTTTGAGAAACGCTTCCCTAGCTGCTTCGCTGGGGAGCGCATTATGCGAAATATCTTGAGAGAGTATTTACGCGGAAGGAAAAATCCGCCTACAAATTCGCGCATTTACAAAGTTGTTTGCAAACCATGCTCGAATTTCGCAAAACCGTTACCAAGGATCGCGTTTTATTTGCTGATTAAAATACGAATTGCGGCTTCGAAACAGATGGCGCCACTTTATTAATACGGTTCATTAGAGCATATTATTTTCATTCGGAACAACAGACACTCGGAAAATTCAGGTAATTTGTGTAACGTGAATTTCAGGATGAACAATGGGCGTTTTTTAAAAAAAAAAAACGAATTTCGCCGGTGCCTACTTTAGATGCAATCGAGGAAAATCCCGTCGTTTTACGACTGTATTTTTGGTGCCTCAAGAACGACTTTATGCGCGGAATATGCTGAATGAGCTCACGGAAGGAAACTCCAGACCATGCTTACTTTCCATGCAAATCGTGGGAGCACGAAATAATGACGACTTCACTTTGCTTGCATCGATCCGAGGGCGCGCTAGTTTTTTCTACTTTGCTCGACTCGTTTATATCAAATTTCGTACTCGTACTTATTAAGCCGCGAATTCCGGGACTTATCGACATGCGCGCGTAATTACTGGCTGAAATTACGCTCGGCTCTCGCGCTCGCTGAATATTTACAATGTCAATTCAAGTCGAAACTTTTCTATGTTCTCCAATTAGCAAGTTGCCAGAATAAACGCAGCTAAATTTAATAATCTATAGGATACAATTCGTATACCGCCTCTCGTATTATCCCGAGTCAAATACACTTCAATTAATTTACCCTCCGGCCAGAAATAATTTTCAATCAAATTTCGAGTTAAATTAATTCTCTGCGATAACTTTCCATCGAAAAATACAAAATCAAATTTGACATAACGTGGATTTATCTTTTACTGGCTTTTCAGAATTTTTCCCGGGCTGACTGTCTCGCGCTCGTTTATTTTAGGGTCGATTCGGAAAGAAATCGGGTCAAGGCGACGATACGAAGAGCAACGATAAGGATGTAATCTTACACCTCTCGCGCGGACTTTCTTTTTCGTCGAGTCACGTTTCTGTTTGTCTGCTGTATTACACGCCGGAAAAGAAAAAGTTCGATAGACGGATCACGGAGCGAAGGATCGACGGGAAGAAGGAACGGATAAACGAGACATCTTGAACACAATCGAGGAGGGTTCGGCCCTCAACGCGGTTCGTGTACGTGAATGAATAAGTGATATTTATCGACAGTATACGCCCTCTTCCACTGATCAATTTGCGCAAATAAATTGCTTCAATAAAGTCATCCGGGCTCGAAAATTTATAAATCTTTTTCCTCTAATTACGCAATAAGTACTCTCGGTCACGAAAACCTTAAATAGAGGATATTTTCTTCTCGGCGCGGTTACATTTGACGACGAAGCAGTAAACTGGTAGATATTAAACTTTCGCAATTCCAGCTTGGCCCGAGCAGACAGACAAGAGCTTATGATGATTAGATGTAACTGGATGATACGCGACAGATACAGCGGGATAACAGGGGATGCAAGTTCCTTAAAGATATGTCGGGGCAGCGTTAACGGTTAAAGACGTCGTTAAATCGGTCAAGCTTACTCACATGGTAGATTGCTTTTCATCCCAAGTTCGTACCTCGAAGTCGCATTCCCGAGATTGTTTGTTTCTTAAAACTTTTAATGCTCTTGATTTCAGGAGTCGAAAAGTACTTTTTTTCCGGGAAAAATAATCATATACGTTGAAAATGCATTCATGCACGATCACGCATGCAATACTTGTTCTTGGTAGGTGAAACCGTTGTAAAACTGCGCCACAAATAATTTAGAAGCGCCGCAGACATCCGAAAGCATAAAATATAAAACGAAACGCAGTTGCCGTAACGTACATCTTGGCGTTTCACTGCTAAACGAGCACGGGGATTTTAGTCGCCATAATTTACGCACGAGGTCATTCGGTAATAATGAGTAACGATTATTGAGAATGTTAAATCGCCTTTACGCCGAAACATAATCGTAACAGTGGCAAAAATTGCACGCGTGTCGGAGCTATAAGCGAGTCGTCGTTAGAAGATATAGGCTGAAGCGGGAGCCCTTCGCTCTTCCAGAAGCCAGTAATTTCCTAAACCGACAAAAGCCAACAAAAACCGTCAAGTCGCCTCGAAGTTTACGAATGTGCGGAATGCTTACGTGCATACTGGGTGCGCAAATAATCTTACAAACTCTATTGTTGTTATTTTCTAGTCGCAGAGAATCTTTTGCAACGAAAAAAACATAAGAATCGTCTCAGGACATGAGAAAAAGTCAATTAAAAAATATGCATTGTTGTCGATGTACCAACAAAATTGAATGAAAATTCGGCAAGTTTTAGAATTTCATCACTCTCGTTGGAATACGGCATGATAAAATCTTACTATCCAAAAATAATAAGCTGATAAGACGTCCTAGGTGATGGAAGTTTCTAATTCGGTCCACCCAGTATGCGGGAGATAACATTCGTACGGGTGGTCATCGCGTCCATAACAGCCAAGTTCCGAGTCTGCTCGATTACCAGTGGAGCGCAGTAACCGTAAGAGCGGTTACGATTTCGGTTATAGTGCGTAATTCGTGATTGGCGATGGTCGTTCGACGGCGCGCAGAGTGCTAATAAATTCGTAGTCCTGGTAATGCGAGGCAGTCGCGCAGGAAGAATAAAGCACCCGGTTTCGGTCCGCCAGTTTTACGAATATGATTTCCACTCGACGACCAATCTCCGCGCGGGGAGGGTGCGATCATCTTGGCAAAGGAGAGCGCCATTGGCGTTACGACAGTCGGGCGATAATTCATCGACGTCGCGGCTGAAAACAAGGGAAACCACTTGTCGTTACGGGGCTGCCCACGGAAATTGCTTTGATGGGCTGCATATAATTTTGGGAAATATTCAAACGCGTAAATGTTATAAATGGATGAAACACGGGGAAACGTGTTCAACTCTCGGAAGAAAAAGGAGCAATACGCTGTTTGGATTTCGCCCGATGCCCATCATCTTTCCCGTCGTGATAGCCTGACAAACCCGTGTTTTATCGCATTATTTATTGCTCGAGTAAAGGGGAGCTTCGCAGCCGAGCAAGAATCACGCACACGCACACATCGAGAGCGCGCGAGCCACTCGTCGTCGCGCGGCTCTCTGCGTTATTGATGGATTCCTCCCTTATGAAATATCTCGGAACTGGTACGAATTTATTGCCGGTCCTACGACTTGCTTTATCTCGTATTGTTCATGATAAACCCGCGGTAATATCCACAAACCTGTGAACGGTATTAAATGCCCTTCACCGATACGTTACGACTACTGATTCTCCTCTTTTCGCGCAACGCAATCGTTTAGTGTCAACGTTTCTTCGCGAATCTTTTACCGAATGTTCGGCTCATCTTGTATTAATGCGACGAGTTTTCCGGGTAGAAAATATGCTTCGAGGACTTATTTGTCATTGGGATTAGAATCTTTTTGCGAATGTCTAAAGAAACGTGTTGAAAGATTTTATTTCAAATTCGCAATTTTAAAAAGAAGGGCAAACGTGGCTGTAGAGTTATGGTCTTCAAACACGAATTTTCAACTTCAAATTTTGAATATCGGCAAAGCGGACAGTGCGATTTGATTCCTTGAAGCTGAAACTAAAGGAAACCATCCAATGAGCCTAATACTAGAGAATTATGATTTCAAAACCGGAATGTTACTTTGTCTTCCCCAAAAACATGCAATATTTTTAAAAAATGGCAAATCTCGATTTTTCAATCTATTTAAAAATGATTAATGAAAGTTCGATACAGCTTTGACGAAAAGTAAACATGTCATTTATTACACACTTTAAAAACAGTTAATTCATCAGAAGTTTTCATTGTTATGCGAGGAAGTCCTTATATGGAAAAAGGATAAGAATATTTACGTTCTCGTTGTCGAGACTTAGCAATTTCACATTTACATGAGAAATCATCTAATCGTAAAAGTAAAGTAAAAAATTAGTGTCATTAGTGATATAACAAGCCAAGAGCCATGAATTTGCATTGCAGATGATTTTTCTTTTACGTTGTAATCAATAATCAGTAGGCAGTAAACACGTAAAGAGTTATTTCAGAAGCATAAAATATTTATTCCGATAATATCACCACAATAAACAATCAGAATCTATGCTTCCTTGTGCATCAATAAAAACTTGATTCTGATGATGAACAATCAGAATCCGTGCTTCCGTGTGCCCCAATAAAAACTTGATAGATTTTACAATCGAATACTACGAAAAATGTTGATTTTATGTGTTGTATTCACTTCCTGCATTAAAAATTTCGTTTTAAAATCAATTGAAATCGATTTATCATGACATTATTTCAATTTACCAACGATTTTTTTCAAAAATAGAGAAATTCGTCAATTTGAAAAGGACGATCATTTCAGGATTAGCGAGAATTCAACTTTATATGTAATTAAATCAATCCTAAAATTACACTAGAGTATTTTCGTCAAATTCTCTAAAATTCTTTAAAATGAAATTTCATTCTAGAAAGAATGATAATACCGTTATTCGGATCGGCGAGAATTTTTAACTACATTAAAAACTTATTCTTTAAGGTGGATCGATACTTTAATGCAAGGGGGAATTGGAAAAAATATTTATAATGCAACATAATTAATTACATTTAATATGCCAGTATAATTTATTCAACAGTATCTTCTTCTCCACGAAAAAAAATGCGCGAGTGAAAAAATTGTACAAAATTGCTCGTAACGAACAATTGCAAATTTTAACAGTTTTTTAAAAGAAAAACTTTCATTTCTTAGCTAATTCGCATGTTCGGTCATTTATATTGTTCACGGGACTATTTGCAACAACTTGACCGTGGCATTTTGAAAAATATTCATTTGCCAAGAAGATACATGCATTTGTTTAAAGAATTTTTGACCGACTTACTAAACAAATGCATGTATCTTTTTGGAAAATGAATATTTTTCAAAACGCCACG
>JABFQM010000767.1:0-28998 GCA_022816865.1 Zelostemma sp. ZL-2020
TCTTTTTTCAAGGGAGCTGGGGATTTTTTTAAATCCTCTCTTCCTAATCCGTAATTGATACGTACGCGCTTTTTCGAATAAAATGAGTGACCGTAACGAGGCTGGGGAATACAAAAGAGGATTCAAAGGAGATCTTGGCGTGGGCAAAGCGCGATCATCATGACAAAAGCTCGGGGCAAACATCCATTGAATTTATTGACTTATAGGCATGTGTGGCGTACCAACTACGCCACCTACGACAACCCTCGGCCTATAATGCTTGTAACATTATGGGCCGAGCGCGAGGTGCGACCTCCGAGGTGCTACTCAGCATGCGCTTCGCTTTGCACGGTTGCTCCTTTCCTATTATTATTGCCAGCCTCAAAGCGAGGGATTCTGTTGTCGGGTCGTAAAGTGCGAATTTTGTTCCGCCAGCCGGAGAAGAGAAAGAGAGAGAGAGCGGCGTTTTCGGCTGGCTCTGTAAATTTATGCGTTTCGCGCGAGAAGGCGAGAAATTTTTTATTTCCCATTTTTTGACGAAAGCTATACGAAAGTATTCGAATATCTGGGGATTATGATCGTGATTTACGACGACCGGTCGATGACGCGACTCCCGAGACGGGTCACACGTATAATTTCATCAACGCTCCTCGCCTTTTCCTTGAAAAGCGCGTCTATTTTTGCCGCACTTTTTTTTTCGTATCGATCATTACGAAATGTTCGACCAGGGGTATAAAAACGCGGGATGAATTGCTTGTTTATAAGATGAATGATAACGGGGGAACTTGAATTATTAATTTTTTCATCGCGGATTCTCCTTATCTTTACATTTCAACGAAAACTTACCACTTCGAAGCGACATTCTCGAGTTTGATAGGTTTGTAGTCATTATTGAATTCTATATGAGCGCTAGATATACGGCGCTATCGATTTCATACTGGCTTTCGAGAACTGTACATGTTACTATTTCAAAACACGTGTATAGATACGAACTGCGCGATAAAAAAATCATCGAGTCATCAATATCACATCATGCAAATCACACGCTTAAATATACGATATCAATTTATTTGTTTTCCTTTTCCCAAATTCGCTATTTTAAACATTAAAAAAAAACAATATAAAATCTCTTATTAATTAACGGAAAAGAAACGAAATTATTCATGAATAAATCATTAGAATTTCATTGTTTATTCAAGAATAAACTCAAAAATCCAAATAAAAACTTAAAACAACGCAATTTCTTGAACAGAGCAACGAATAAAGATTCGATTTCCAGACGTCCCGTCACACGCGCGTTTAGATAAAAGCGCGAAGCGCAAAAAGTCGTAGAAAGAGCCACGGGCGCAAAAGTGCCGCAGACGGATCCAGGCACGATCGGTCGAGAGCGCTCTCGATGATATTTTCACGAACGTCGGGCGTTTCTATGTGGGGGACGCGAGCCTCCATAAAATTTGCGTGCATTCACGGGAGCGTTTGCTTGTGTTATTGCCCGTGAGTGTACGCACACTCGCGACTTGGTAAAGAGGTGAGCTGACACACCGGTAAAAGCAGTCGAACCACGCAACGCCAGTCAAGTCAACTCGACGACTCAAGTGGTAGGGAACATTCCTTCGCTACGGCCACTATTTCATCGTTTCGTATGACGCGATATTATAAGACCCCCGCCTGCGAGCAGCTACTACACGGTGGTCCAAAAACAACCGCTCGATTATCTACGTCTTCTCTAGGGTTATATGTAAATGCAATTGCACGCCGCGTTACATGCGCTCATTGCGCACCCCGCGGTATTAAGTCACGCGTCCCGAACTTTACAGGATTATCTCTTCGGCGTCGCGTGGGCTTTACGCGGTTCTCCACTCTACAGCCGATAAAAATCTTCCCTGAAACTCGATACTTCTTATCAGCGTTGGGGAGACTTCTTTATTTCAGTGATTACGCGACATTGCCAAACTTTGTGTTTACCTGGATCTTTGAGAGTGAACACAATTTTATTCCTAAAATAGAAGGCTTGAAAAGTACAAAATTGAGATTAATTTCAAACATGTTTTCGTGTAATAGATTTTATGATACGAGATTGCCGATATATTTCATAAGATTTCCGAGCGATTTCGCTGATTCCTCAAGTCGAAGAAACGCGCGAAGCGTCGAGTACTTTTCCAATCGTACTCCAGGACTCCCCTGGCGATTAAATCGTTAACGTCCAAATCCTCGTCAGGCGAAGAAAATGTCTGCGGAGTGACAGAGGAATAAACTTGCGCATGCTTCTCGCGCATTAAAACCCCGGGTTGGCAGGCAGTGTCGTGTTACGCTCAGTGACTTAATGAAATAAGCCATAGAAGGGTCTCTCCTCGCGAAAAAGTTCTCACGATCTCACCTTTTTCCTCGAGAGGAACTGATAAAGAGAACGTTCGGGGGAAAAAAAAAACAAACGAGGAGCTATTATTATTCAGATGCGTTCGTTGACAATCGGAACAGTTGACGACGAAAGGCACGCGTTATTACGAATTTGCATGCCCCGAGAACTTTGATAGTGGGAGGATTTTCTATATTCTTATTTACGATCTCTGACAATCTCTCCCCGAACGTTTCAGGAAGCGCTCTTTTCTCGCGGGGGACACAATTTCACTGGGATTCGCGATAGCGCGCGTGGGATGTAAGAGCTCGGTCACGATAACGGTACGACAGGTCTGGTTTTCTGTCCCTTTTCACGGACTTTCCGAGACCCGAAGCATTATAGAGCGCGAAAATGAACTTATCGAAGCTCTCGAATCGTCACTCCTTCAGAAAAGGATGAAAACTCGTTGAATTTACGAGCGTTTGAGCCGCGTTTCTGCCGAGAGCTCTCTCGCAACTTCGGACTGTTATTGAAATGCGTTTGGTATTTATACATGTTTATCGAGAGAATTCGTGTTGACGAAAAATAAAAAAAAAACACGCCCGCTGACTTTTACGGTTATAAAGATATAGAAGTCGCCGCTGCGATTTTTATCATTCCTCATATCGGCGGGCAATTTTCATGCGTTTTTGTAACCGGTTTTATTCCGCGCGACTTTTCAGGCGCAGAAAATCCCGCTTTGGTTCGAACTTTCTAAAATAATGAAACAATATTCGGCGGCGCGATAAATTCCCGGCCATTTTTTTAACCGCGAGGATAAATAATCGGAGAAAAGCATTTGTTCTTGAAGTTATCGGGCTGGGCATCTGTCTCGAACGATCGGGACGGCGCGTTTTAAAAGATCCTGTATGCGGCCTCGCCGGGAACTGGATAATATACGAAACGGCGAGCGTGCAGCGTGTCTCCACCCGTTTTAACACTCCTTTAATGCACTGACATTACCTTTCAACGTTCGCCGTCTTACGGCGAGTGATAAGTGTCCCGTGTTCTTGCTCACCCTGTCGCGGCTCATCTTTCCCGTCTCGATATTGGAAATTTATGCAGATAACGCGCGAGCGAGACGCAAAGTTAGTGGCAATAGATAGCGTCTCTTTTACACACACGAGCGTAACGATACGTATTTTTGACACCGAGACACACGCCGAACGAGAAATTAGCACTTACCCTGGCGGTAAAAATGTAGCGGACTTTATATCGGCCGTGAGCGATACCTCGCGATGGCACTTTCCGCATAATTCCCTCGCGGATAAATATCTCACGGTTCGAGCTCTTTAATTAGAGTCGTTAACGCGCCGCGTGTATCTTGGGATATCTGCATTTAACACTTTTGCGCCATAACCGGCGCGCACTTGTTTAATAGGGAAATTTACATTTCGTTGAACAAACAGATAAATATACGATTTGAATATTTGATTAATAATGTGGGACTGTTTGCTTTTATTACGGGAGTGATGAATATGTCCATGCAACGAAATTCGCATTTCGTATTCATGAGCTCGATTTTACATATTGTTTCACGTTTAAAATTCGAGAGGCGATATTTTTAACGCGCTGTTTCGAAAATCCAATTTCCCTCTTTTCTCCGTCATTATTAACAATGAAATAATGTTATGACGGTTTGCAAATTTAAAGTTTGAATTTTAATATCAAAGAAATTGTTTACACATTTTTATGCAATTTCATTCATTATTAAAACGGATTTTGGAGCTTTGTTCAGATTTCTTTCGATCTGAAAAATTTGTTGTTGATTCTTCTCGTGAATAATTTATATTTTACTCCATTTTTAATTTAATCGTCAAGAAAATTAATCAGTACATACCAAGCTTCAACCGTATTTGCCTCTGAAGACCCTGAAAAAAATGAATAATTAGTTAATAATTAAACATCATTTCACCAATGAATTCGCATTTTTTAAATCAAATATTTCTAAAAGCCTCATTGATTCAATTTTGATACCAATAAAAACTTGTTACAATCTAAAATACTTTGAAATTGTGGAATTAGAATTTAAACTCAGTTAAAAATAGAAAAAAAACATAGCGAAAAATGAAATAAAATAAAGACAACATTCACGTAAGAATGTAATATTTGAAACCGTATTAACATGGATAAGACGCAGATAAAGCTCGCGAGTGAACGATGAAAAGTTCAGAAAAAGCCAAGCAATTAGAATGCAAAATAGAAAATTATACAGGATTAATGGAATCGTCTATTGTCTCATTGCCACGTCTACCGTGCACAACTGTCGATTCGTTTCAACCGCGCATATTTTACGCACTCGCGCGCCGTTTGTATTACGCAGGAAAGGATACCGGGCACGCAAAAAACCGGCATAAATCGCGCGTTTAATACTGCTATCAACGTGTATTACATGGATGGCGCGTTGTTTGATAAATCGCCACATGCAAATTGCGCGCCGGGAAACAAGAACCGGGAGCGCCTTCAGATTTCTGCGCACGCACAAAAGTCCTTAAAAAAGGCCGCAGAAAAAGAGTTGGACGATTTTCTCGCGTTCTTCGCCGAGGAAAACGCCGGACGAGTCTTAGGCATTGTAAAACGCGGGAATTTACAAATTGTAGACGCCGTAACGCAAAGTTCGTGCGTCCACTTTATGAATATTAATGCAATGTGCTCGCTTGTTCGATAACATTCGAAATAATTGCTGCATACATATTACGAGCGGTGTATAAAATTTCATCGTCCCGCATGGAAAGTCGTAGATAGACATCTGTGGATGGCTATCTTTCAATTACCTTTTCCGATTGTAAATTCCCTTCTTTATTAATACTATAACAATCCGTGAATACGCGGGACTTGTAGCTTTAATTATAACGAGCTCATTACAATTAGCGAATCGGCGAACGCGCCGTGTGTGCGCGCGTATCGTTCGCGACAGAATTATTGTTTCCCCGTTTCAACGGTGGTGGGAAAATTCTATAAACGATCAAGGTATGAATATTCATCAATTGTTTTCAGGAAGAACCAGGAAGACATTTATTCCTGGCTTTCTCACGGCGCTTTTTCTTCTCAATCGCCTTTCTTTTTTTCTTTCCTACGCCCAATTTCGGGTTTTCATTGTCACTTGTTTGAAAATATATTTACACGATATTTTAATTACTTCCCTCGCGGATAATTTGCAACTTCTCGAGAAGCTCGCACTCGTTCATTCGGCGAGAACAAGGACAAACGAGCTCGGGGTACGTTCATTAATTATCATAAATTTCAATTCAAACGAGACGCTCCGACGTTTAAATAATACTTTGTTGCGAAGCGGCTTGTTCTGTTTTGAATTGGGAATTCGTTTGGAAGTTGATGGATTCGGGGTCATTCGCGATTGTAATAATCGCTGTCGTTCGAAACTCACGCGATTCGCGCTAATGTCCCCGGCACAAAGTAACCGAATTATCCGCATTATGCATGCATCACGGACACAATGACGGCGACTCGTACGTGCCGGGTAATTGGAGCACGCGCGAGCGTGTAATCATGTAAATTGATAGATGCATAAAGTTCTTATGCCCGCGCATACCTACGCGCGATCATGTCGAAACGATCCATTTTTCTCGCCTCGAATTTTCTACGAAGAAAACGATCGGCTTCAAAATTACATCGATAAACATCGCATGAATGCTTAATTTAATCAAAAGCCAGGACTGATAAAGCAACGGTAACAATAATAATCCGTAACGATTATTCATAATTCATAGCTATTCTTCGCGATGTTTTTCATCGTACACGCGATTCGTAACAAAAGCCATCGATTACGCGACAACGCATAACAAACAGAAACGCGTTGATAGATATGTATCGCGCAATCAGCGACATTTTTTTCATTACGCAAAACATATATTTGAAATAATCTTATCCGGATCGAATTCGCTAATGGCGCATTTAAATACAAAAAACGCGTGTATTATGATAATGAACGCTCGTACGCGAGCGTTTATATTATTCATAATCGTGCATTTGTGTCACCGGGAAAGTAAGAACACTTTGTTGTGCTACCGCGTACGCGCATGATCAATAAAAATACCCAAGTGCAAGGGTTAAATACGACCTCGATTCGCCGCTTAAAATTCGAAATAAGGATAAATTACTTTGCGCATTGATGCTCGTGTTCGCACCGGCCGAAATAAGTCGTCGCGTGGAGACGCGTGACGGCTTTATCAGATGTTGGCCGAGCATTTAGATACGAAAAGCAGGCATTTCGTGTTCCCTGCGAGACTCGGTCAGGGCTGCGATGAAAGAGCGCGTCGAAGAAAGAAACTTCGGCACCTGCAGCATTCGAGTTACAACCGCAGCCGCCTCGGTATTTCATATTTAGCGATAATGAGAAAGCGTGACTCCGCCGCGAAACGAGCAGCGACTTTTTGATAATGCTAGCAACGAAATCCTAACTTGCTGCTCGATTTACATTTTAAAACGTTACGCGTATCGAGGTGTGACTCGCGGCAATTTGTTTAACATAATCTACAGTTTAACGTAATCTTCGGGACTTTTTTCGTCATGTTTACGCTTTATCGAAACCTGTCGTATTTTTTCCCGAACTTGGAATCGTATCGTAAAAGCGGAGTTTTCCTGGACGGCTAAAATTAGGAAGAGCTGCTTGAAAAATCGGCTTTTAATGCCGGAGTTTATTGGATTCTATCGAGTATCGTCGGGGAAAAATTGCCGGTGTAGTCGAGTTGATAACGGCACTAGATGTCTTAATTGAGAGCGACGCTCGGTATGCTAACAAGCTCGCCTGTGCCACGTTAAGCTCTTATCGACTCACCAATAAATTCGATAATTAACAAAGTGAACAAGACCATTACTGTCACCTCTGTGTAACAGGTATTTGAACCGGTTTAACAGCAAACATTCGCATTACCTCAGGCGTGGAAAAAAATTCGTCATCCGTTTTCCTGTAATTCCAAGATTGAACCGTTCGCTTCGAGATTACGTTCCGTTTTTTCCTATCGCGTGAAATCATTTCATTTTTAAATCATCGAACCGCTCGAAATCCCGAGCGCAAAAAGGGCTAAATTAGCTTTTTCTCGGCCGCTCATTTCTTCATTTGCTCCAGCTCTCCTCTTTTTTTTCTATCGGGTCGGGCCTTTTGTCGGTAATTGCGCGCGACGCGTCGCTCGAACGTGTTTCTTACTTCCACGTGAAAAAAAAAGCCTCGGAGGGTCTGCAAAGATTTTATGGCGCAAAGCTTCCATCTCCGGGACGGTAATTATCGCGAAGCATGCGTGTACGGTTGCATTTCCGATCCGCCGTCTCTTCCATTACCATAAATTTGAAATAAACTTGGAATTTGAAAGAATCAACAGAATGACACCCGAGGTAGAAAGATTTCGCGAAAAATGTACGTGGATTCGTGTCGACGGTGATAATACGTGTAACGATACGCGTTGTAAAAATTATTATGCAAAATAGTACGATAATGCAAAGAACCTCGGCTCGTAATTATGGTGATTATAACCATTTCGAAGGCTTTGGTTTTATTTCTGTCCCTTTAGACGAGAATTTACTCTGCACAAGGACTTCTGTTCCTTCCCTTCTGATCAATTTCGTGTTCTTTTTGCCATTAATTGTGATTGATCTGAATTTGAACGCTCTAATAATCTGGAAACACTACCATTTTGATTCGAAATAGTAATAATTACATTAATGAATTTATGCATACAAGTTCGATCATAATTTATATGAAATTAGATTTATTTACAATTTTATTCAAACTTGCTCTTCCCATTAAAATTACTTTGTGATCGAATGTCAATCAAATCGCAATTGTTACACATTTTATAAAGATTTTATAACAGTTGCAATTCAAATAGTATTTATTGAACCCCCAAGTTATAAATTATTCCTCAATAAATGTATTCGTTTATTCCTTCGTTATAATTTAAAACGATTGTTCTCAATATTCCCCCACAGTTCACCGGCCAAATGAATATGCATAAAACTCGGGAATAATTTTCTCATTGCGATAACATTATTCTTGCAGATCGTGTTAAACTCGATGCACCGGTATCAGCCAAGAATACACTTGGTGCGCTGTCGAAATAATAGCAATCATCAAATCACGGATCTTCAGAAAGAAGAACACAAGACGTTCATCTTCCCAGAAGCCATCTTTACAGCGGTAACAGCTTACCAGAATCAACTGGTACGTTCTCCATTTGTGTCATTATAACGACGCGAACAAATTTTTCGAGCCATCGGTTGTTACCCAGAGTTAGGCTTTTAACGAGCACCGGTAATTATCGCTAACGAAGCCCTCTCAATCTCTCGTAAGAATGGAAAAGAAACTCGCCGCGTATAAATATTCTTGGAAATATTCATACACTTATTAAGCGCGGGCATTTGCATTTCTTTAATTTGTGAAATAATAAGCTCGTTAGAAAGGGATGACGATATTTTTTGTTCGCGCGTTGCTTCGTTGATAGATTATGCAAAATAAAGCGTATCTCGTAAAGTCATCGATATTAATTATACATTCGGTAAATTAAAGTGCCTACATGATTGATATCGCGCTTTCCAGATAACCAAATTGAAGATCGACAGCAATCCATTTGCCAAGGGATTTCGGGACTCTTCCAGACTGACAGACTTCGATAGGTACGTTTGTAATTGATTTTACTTCCAAACTTCGAAGCTCGTACCTCACGCTTTTTTATTTTTGCCCGCTTTCACATCGAGATTACAGATTCGATTAAACTATGTCGATGGAATTTGATTGTTTCTGGGTATAGCTTCTTTCCCGTTATTTTTGACGCGCGCTCGTTTCCTCGATCGATATAATCCGTTCCCGATGACGTCGCTTTACGTGTAACCGCGACTTAATAAAAATAGCACGCAACCGTCATGTTTTTCGAGTGATCACGTGAAATGCGACACCTGCCAGATTCCCAAATCCGACTCTCTATTAATTTACCAAAGTTCCAAGACGAGCTGACTCGATTAGCTTACAAAAGACCGAATTGGACCGAAAAGTCTCTCGGAGGAGGAAAATTATTAACGCGGGCTTATCGGGAATCGATCGCGATCGACTATTTCAAAAGACTGAATTATTCGATAACGAAATCTCGGGCTCTTCGGAGCGTCACCATTATGCGATTTATGTTAATCGTCGCTTTAACAAAAGGAGAGTTGTTCTTTGAAGACTCGAAGAAGGTTGACCGCTTTATCGAACGATCTTGGAAAATTTCTTCATTCACCGGGACAGATCCGAATCTACGATCGAACTCTCTCTGATGGCCGATCCACCCCAAATCGGCACCTGCGCCCATATCTCAAACGGCGTCTCCTTATTTCATGCCGAGTCACGCCGACCAGCTCGGCCTCGGCAACGATAATCCGATCGTTAACGAATATGTCACTTTGTCAGACTTTCTGACGTCTCTTCAAAGTCGAATTCCGCGGGATCCGTATCAATGAATTCATGCCTCCGACGCTGAACAGAGTGAAATGTAAAATAGCACTAAAAGTCTCCCCGCCCAAACACTCCGATTCCATCAACGTTGCGTAAAGTGTTCCCGGCGAGAAAAAATCTCAACTATGCGGGGGATAATTCGACAGTTGGGCAATGTTTTAGAAAAGAGTTATTTAATTATTCCCGGTTTTATGGCTGTTTCTACAAAGCGTTACAGTTTTTAAACTCCGTTTGTAATTTCGAAGTATGAGAAACATAACAGCTCTTCCATTAGTCGTCAGTTCCCACGGCTAACTGAGGGTAATTAGAGGCTGAACGTGCCAAGGTTGTCGGCGAGATGTTAACGTCAAAAAAATTGTAAACCCCAGTTGTGAAATTTACTAATCATTACGGCCGTAATGGCGGATTTTACACGGTAAAAGTAGCTTTTGTAACTGCTGCCGGTTGATAATAATGACACGTAATGACACACGTGGGGATGCATTAAAAATATTTTCAAACGAATTACATTTCATGTGCGCGATATCTAAATTCAATTACATCCATTACTTTTAACTTTTTTTCATAGAAAATACTAATCCCCCCAGCACAAAATCATCAGAACTTTCTCACAAGCGCCAAGAAGTGTGCATTTTTTCACTCCAACTTCAGAGCGCACTCCAATTTCCCTCTAAAAGAATGAAAATCCACTCCCAACAGATCCCTCGAATCCCCATCATTCTTGGGGTAAAATTCCACTCCAAAAGATGCAGCGTACGTCTCTCGACGAGTTATCGAGCCCCGGAGTTTCGCAAGGAAAACTGACGCCCCGAGTATGGCGTTCGATTTTCCAGATTGGCCTCCTCTATAGCTAAGCCGTACGGAGTTCAGCGCCGCACAGCCAATATTACCGAGCTGATAACAACTCGACGGCAGAGCATGCGCCAAGCCGCGGCCACAACGGCGGCGACCGAGTTAATGAGAGAGCGGCTTTTACCGGGGCAATACGGCTCATGCGCAACGCCCACTTCACGCCGGCGCTGATAGATAGATGCCCCTCCGGCCCTCCTCTTCTCCTTTCACCCTCTTTCGAGAGAAGGGCCACTTCCTCCCCCCTGCCCCCTTCCTTCATCAATCTCCTCCCCCGTCGTCTCCCCTTTTCCTCGCGTCGTGCGCTCTTCCTTCTGTCATTCTTCAACCGCGCTCTCCTCTTCTATCTCATCACGGACTCCCCGGCATTTTTTTCATCTCCTTCTTTTTTCGCCGCTTTTTGCGTCCTTCTCATCCTCGAACCGCGAAGGGACTCGGTATCGAGTCCCTCCTGTTCCGCAGGGCAAGGAGGGCAGGGCATTCATCTATATTAGCTTCGAGAGCGAGCGGCCTGTCATTACCGCTGCCGCTCGGGTCCCCTTTCCCTCCGCCTGGCCTCGATTCCTCTCTTTTTTTCGCGCTCCTCTTCTTTCTCTTCTTTTCATCTTCGCTTCGAGAACCTCCGAGTCTTTGGCAACCCTTATGTATTGCCATTCGCGTCCAGAGGGATGCTGGGTGCAATATTATGGATCGTTTTGGGATGGTCTTCTTCTTTTTTAAGGACAATGCATTTTTTTTGCGCATTCTCGACTTCGAAATTTGAAAAATGGTTTTATACTAATGCTAAGTGTGATGTGAAGTTTCCCGCATTTCTAGGCAGTATTATAACACTGGTGAACTTTTTTTCGAAATGTTTCGTTTTTTTTTAAATACAAAATCGGATTTTGTGTTATTATGTTGAAAGGGGAAAATGCTTTACAATTTTTGGCCTCGATTAAAGACTGAAAGCTCGAGGAAAAAGAGTTTTTTAATAGGGGAGAGAGGCTGCCTTAATTATTTTATAAACTATGAAGAAACGAAATGTTTATGTCCATATATATGATTCAGATATGGATTTTTTCCTTTTATTTATGCTTCAAGTTAAATAAATAACCGCTTTTTCCAGAATAACTTCAATTTTTCAAATGAAGTAGAATATTTAACAATTTAATTCCGAGAAAACATTGATTAAAATACCGAAAATAAAGTAAAAAATTCTACAACGTAAAGAAATCATGCCCATGTCATACCATCGACTTCATTTCCACAAATTTTCATTTTTTCACTATGAAAAAAAATGTGGCCCTCCCCCTAAATAAATTAAATTACTCCGAGTGATCGTAAAATACGAAATCTTCATTTTAAATATTTTTTCGGGAAGGAAATCAAACTCAAATAAAATTCGAATTAAAACATCAACAAAATCCATTTCTCCAAACTACAACCCTTAAAAACCCCAGCAAAACTTTCTCTTCATACCCAAGATACCACGGATCATTAAATGCGATTTTTAATCAATGAACCATGTTATCCAATTTTTTGCCAAACCGAAAATAAAGTAAAAAATCCTACAACGTGCAGAAATCATGCCCATGACTTCATTTCAACAAATTTTCATTTTTTCACTATGAAAAAAAATTATCGGCCCCCCTAAATAAATTAAATTACTCCGAGTGATCGTACTATACAAAATCTTCATTTCAAATATTTTTTCGGGAACGAAATTAAACTCAAATAAAATTCGAATTAAAACATCAACAAAATCCATTTCCCCAAACTACAACCCTTCGAAACCCCTTCAAAACTTTCTCTTCATACCCAAGATACCACGGATCATTAACGAGTCGCATTATCAGAGCAGATGAGAGCAAGGGGGGCGCTAATAACCGCCGTTTAAGACGCAAAAACAAAAGGCGAAGTAGCCGGGGGGAAGAGAGAGGGAACGCAAGATATCTTCGCGCCTGCACGGCCTACGCATCGGCGTTCGAAGGCGTCAGGGTCATTACCGGATCATTACCTACCATACCTACCGTGCGACGACGATGATGATGGGTCGAGCCGTGAGCAACAGGCCGCACCAACACCGCGTCGAATCCCACGGCGCACACCGAGAAGCTCGGGCAGTAATTTGCGAATACGTGCACGCGCCCGCTCGCCGCATTTTCTTTCGCAGCTCCTCCAGGGCTTCCTTTGCGCGACGCTCTCGCGCCAACACAGACACCGGCATATCGAGCTTCCGACATGTGTACGTTCACGTGATAAACGTACTCACGCACACGGCGTGCCGCGGTGTAGCGCGGTCGGCGGCAGCCGGGTAAATTACAGGCTCGGCCCGTATTTCGTTGTTTTGTTGTTTTTCAACGCGCCGAAAGGAAATGAGCGAGCAAACGCGTCACGCCACCCCAAACCCGCTAATTTCTATTCATATTTTATGGCTATTAATTTCTTCTCTGTTACACACTCGCTTTCACCTTCTCGTTCGCTGACTTTTTTTCGAGCCTCCCCTTCTTTCTATGCACCTTTTTATTCCCGCTCGAAATACGATCGCGGTTTCCACGTTTTCGAACAATGACGATGTTTAAACGGGGCCCCGAGTTAATAAAGTTCTCGCCGGAGACGGGGAATTCGCGATTCTGAAAAAGCTCCGCGTTATTTTCTTTCTTGACGTTTCTGCACAATTGTAGGTAATGGAAAGTGTTGTAAAATATGGTACTTGAGGAGATTTTTCACAGTTTCTCAATGCGGAGTTAGTGCTTACGGTCAATTTGCGAAATGAAGTCAGTAATTTTTTTTGCCGCGCGGCCCTTTTTTACGACGAGCGTTCCGTTTTGTCCATGTTCAATTGTATCATTAATTGTGGCTCAAAATATCGAGAAATAGGACAGATAATAAATGAATTTGTCAATCAATATAATTTGATCCTCTCAATTTTAATTTCATTCGTATTTCAACCGAATTTTTTCATGGAATCACGGAAAAGAATTCCAGTTTCGAGCTCGTAAGTTTCGGGTTTTCTTCGGCGAAAGCAAATTACACCTAAATTTACGACGGTCGTAACATGACTCTATCAGTGGGCTCCTTGTCCAAACTTTACGATTCCGAAAAACCAGATCTTCCCCGAAATGCAGATCAGATGTCCAAAAACATCCAACATTCCTAAATGATTTCAATTCTTTTTCGATAAAGAATCTAAAGTTTCCGATAACGTATTTCCCGGATCACGAATGTCGAATGTGTAATCGTTAAAAAAGCATTAAAAACGCGTCTCGGTAAAAGCGAGACCGAGGCGGAATATTTTCCCAGCCCGGTGAGAATCGTTTGATTTTCCCAAGAGCAATGGTTTCTCATTTATCTCCCTGGTTCTTCAAAGTCGGTACTCTTTTGCCCGGCTTGTCCCACGTTTCGTTCTTTCCCATCTTTTGCCTCCTCGTTCACCCTTTCATCTACATCCTTCGTCAGAGTATTGCGTGCAGCCGAAGGGAAGCGATCGCCGGCAAAGCTATTCGATAGATTACCTTCACCCATCAGCAGGTGTAACCTATCATTATCTACCACTTACCTAATGCTCTGTGTCAGTCCGGAGGAGGGCAAGAAGAAAAGAGGGCAAACAGCGCCAGACCTGTAACAGGCTCCGCGATTCGATGGAATTCCGCGTCACGCACACATACATCGATGCACACGCCAGCGATCCCATTTTTTCCCCCAGAAGATTACGATGCTATGGCCTGTCTCTCAAAGAGAAAGAGAGATGATTGTCAGTGCCCATAAAACATCGCGTCCGTGCCTTTATGACACCTTTTACCACGACAGTTAATAAATGGAAGAACTCGATACAAAACCCTTGGCCTCCCTATAATTCCGAAATCGCTTCACCTTCCCCCAAATTTCGTTGCGGAAAAAGAAATGTCGCGCGCGATTGAAACACGAGATTTTGAAAAGATAATGACGCCAAGGAAAGATCCTTTGGGACGAATCCGACGCGTGTTATTACGGACTAATGAATCCAAAAATTATACCGTTCGGGGTGTATTAAGAGCAGCGGCGCCCTTTGTGCTATTCAATGTTCTCCCTGAAGAAAAGGTAAAATAGAAAGCGAGTAATCTTCGGGATTTGTGCCTAATGCGTCCTAATGAGTCATGACACGTCCATTTGAAAAGATTTGCGTGCGGTATAAGTGGGCTTTGATTTTTCCTAAAACGTCGAGGAAGTGGACAGGGCTCGGAGAGTCCAAGGTCTTCCTCGTGACATGCAAAGGTCGGTAAAGAAGATCGCGTGAGAAAGCCCCAGCCTCGAACGTCCCGCGATGTTCCTCGGGCTAATCAACTCGCGTGGAAGACTTTGAGTTATCTGGATTCCCATTCCTCCGCGAATTAGTCCCGGTGATTTTGCTATTATCGGCTTCTACTTCGCTAAACGATCGGCTCGAAGCGCAATTTTCTCCGGAGTTTTCTTAATCGAGGTCGGTTTTTCTTGGCAATTTTTCCCAGCAAACGATGAGCGTGCGTCGAAATATTCCGCTTCCGCCGCGGAATGGAAGAGCGTGCAATCGCGAATGCAAATAATTGCACGGGTTTATGGTAACTGAAAAGTATTTATTCGTCGCTAAGTAATTAATCTTTCGAAGTTCATGGACTCGCGTTCCTCGCGCTCGTGAGAAATGCAGAACGCGCTCGTAAAACAAGGGCTTCCTTTCATTAAATCATGACTTTCCAGTGATTTGAAATATACCCATATGCGCGCTGTCTACTAATTAAAGCGCCGCGCTCGCGTAAGAAGCGCGAAACGCGGGGAGAATGAGCCGTGGACTTGTCCCAGGTATCGACGAGGAATATTTATTACGGCGCTGCAATGAGAGCCCCGACGCGCTCGACTGCATTATAAATAATGGGGGGACTAGTTATTAGTGCGCTTTTATTGTCCGCCTGCAAGAAAACTTTATGAAAACATTAACGCTAATTTGAGACCTACTTATTTCCATATAATTATACGGAATAAAAAACTCCATGTTAAAATGGACGCATGAAGTTATTGTGCTGAAAATTCTTCGTTTTCATTACGCTTCCATTTTACGACAAGTTTCGAAACGCTGTAAAACGTTTTCATTGTACGATTTCATAGTTTTACGTCTCGAATTCTCTCGAAGCTCATTTCGGATTGCCACTGCCATTTAGATCGAGAATTTATTGACTTCTCGGACTTTTCCGACCACCAACTTTGCCGATAACTGAATCAATTACTTTTGAATTTGAAATTATTCGCAGTGGATTCATTTGCTACTGATTTATTTCATTTTTAAAAAGGCTGCTTTACAAATTTTTTCGAGTGGGTTAATTTCGTTCCAAAAAATTCAGAAACTGCATAGCAACCCCGTAATTTAAAAAAAAACCATTTTTCCGCAAGATAAAATCTCGTATTGACTGAACAAATTTAAAAAACGGCATATTTCCCAGCGAATAGCAATCTCCCGAGTGATCCTCTTCCTCGCATCCGATGCCGCATCATTTCCGCCCTGCTCGGACTTGGCCTGGGCAATGGCGTGCGGAGCGCGCGCCACCGCCGCGTGTATAATTTAATTCAGCATTTTTTCGCTCGTCACGATGAAGCAATTTCCAGCGGGCTCTGAGCGGGACCGTCATCGTCGCGGAAAGAGCCGTAACATTCTTCACGGGGTCGACTAAAAGTCAGAGGGAGCCACTTCTCATCCCCGTTAGAAAAAAGTATTCGCGCGCGATTCGTACGGTTGCATCGCGCGAATGCGCTAAAAGCGATAATAATATTGCATGCGCGTTAAAGAGCGCGAAACCACCTGACACACACCGGAATGCCGGCGTAACGTTCGGGCGCAATTACAAGCACGTTTATGCCCCGCTGCGCCGATTCGCGTGTTTCGCAATTCCGCCTGTGTACCGATGCACGGGCAAGCCCCCGCTTCCCGGCCTCCACGACTTCCTTTTTTCATTTGTCTCTTTCATCGTGCGCGATACGAGGTGAAATGTGACGTTGATGCCGTCGACGCGCTTTAATTGCGCTATAATTACGTATGATTTGTAATTATTGCCTCTCGGGGGCGTTACCGCTACAAGATCCCAACGTTGCTTCTTTGTAGACTCGGAACTTTATCTAGAATTATTTTCATTTTCCTTCTTCGCTTCTCTTCGTCAAATTTTTGACTAAAGTCGCTTGGGTTGGCGATAAATCGGACCATTCAATTGGCTCTGCTTGATTTCGCTTTTGTCGATGGAAGCTACCGAAAAACGGCAAAATTTGACGCTCTCGAGAATCGAACCCCAGGTAGCGCGTCGACGACAGCTGACATGCAGCGTCTCGAAACGCTTGGACATGTTTGTTATGACCGCAACGGTTCTTTGTCCTGTGAAATATAAACACTGTCACCACTCGCCGGTTTCCATTCTCTTCTTCCTTCGTAGAATCCGGAGAAAGCGAGAAAAAACAAGGGTTGTAAACCACTTCCTTTTTCCCTGGCATCCCCAAAAGAATGACAGATCTCGCCTTTTCCTCGCAACATTATTCATTGAACTCACATTTTTTATCAATCTTCCTTTATAAGACGTTGATAATTCGAATTCAAACTTTTTCTATTCGATTTCAAATCAATTATTCGACGCAGCATCTTCGAGTTCGCGGAATAACGAGAGATTGGGCTAATCATTCATCCGCATTGAAAAGAGGAGAAATCGACTTTTAATGGATTTTCGAGATGTTAACACTCGAGGTAATGGTCCCGTTTTCATCGGGAAGCCGGTCGCGTGTTTCGGGCGAAAGCTCACGTGCGAACAACACGTCGTTAGGAATCATAACAATTTGGATAATTATCGTCGAATCTTTGGCCCCTCGCGCGATAACGGGCCTTTGAAGTCTGCCGCACGAACCGGGAACCGGTAGCCGGTACGAGTAGTAGCCGCAAAGTCGTTCTGTCAAAAGGATATCAATCCTCCGGGCCCGGAGATACGCCGATGCCAATAGTGGCCGGCCTAATAGCGCGTCAAGAGGCAACTTGACAGCGATATTTTACAGCAACGAGAAGAGAAATGGCCGCGGACGCTCCGGTGTGTGGTCCAGCACGTCCGAGTGCTACGGCGATTAGCCCCGGGCCCCTTAATCCCCTCCCCCTCTGCCTCTTCCCGCATTTATGCCACCGTAACATACACAGATTACGCGCCTGAATAATCATGTATAGGATGTTCAGAAATTGCAACGCTACATTTGCATCGCGGAATTATTTATGCCGCGGAGTTGTTCTCTGGATTCGCGTTTCTAAAATCGAAGATTATCCATTTCAGAAGCCGATAATTCGTGCAGAAATGTAAATAAAACTGACGAGTGAATAAGCTTGGGAATGTCGTTGAATAGTTGCATTCTTTGTACGGCTCTGGGCGTTTTTTGCGGTCCGAACTGTGCTTCGGAAGAAAAGAATGCGATTTAATTTGCGGAGAACGATGTTGTGGTTCATTTTCGGACACCCTGTATTTTCAGGCGGGCCTCGCGAATACACGTTACGGCACTATACTTAACGCAGTGGGTATCGTGTTACGTGCTAAGCAGTATAACCGAGTGGTAACCGAGTCCCACAAACCGCACACCGGACCCATTGTTCCTCTCGCCTTTTTTCACTTCCCTTTCTTCCATTTCGCGAGTCAACTCGGCTCGACTTAATTCCGCTAAACTTCGCTCCTTCGCTTCGTTTTCTTAAACTACTTTCGCTTCCCTGGTTCCCCTTTGGCCGAGACTTTTTACGAGACTCTTTCGTTCCCCGGAGAAGCCGAGAATCAAAGGCGCGATTTCCCGTCGAAAAATGCAGCCCGTCGTTCTACTTTCCGAAAGAGCATTTTTTCCAACGATCGTGAAAGTAGGAAGTGAGTCTGCGAAACGTGGATCTGTGACAAGTGCACTTTGGCACAAAGACAATCATCAATTATCCTCGACAATTTTGATTATTGAAGAATGAACAATCAAGCGATCTCTCGGCGTACAATTGAGCGCAATTAACTTTAATTAAAGTCGCTCCGTACCTGAAAGCGTTTAATCACGATCCCTCCTCGCTTTCGCAAAAATCCTCGATGCCTGATTGCGTCGAATCACCCGATGTTGCAATCCGAAACCGCAGAATGAAAAGAAGAAACGTGAATCCGGCGCGAAGTCGAAGTCGACGGAACTTTCATCAAGTCCTTAAAATTTTATTTGCATCGGGGCATCTAATTATCGTACATTAAGTTTCGGTTCTCGAAAAAGCGCGTCTCTTCATAATTAAAACCGTAAAGTAACACCTATTATTACCGTTGTAATCATCATAAAATTCCGTCCGAATCGTAAAATGTCTCTAGTTTTTGTTCGCGCAACCATAAATTTCAGCGCTCTTAAAACATATTAAAATATACTTCGCGCGTGCATTCGAAACCGTCGCTTTCACGTTTCCAAAACAAAATCCCAAAGCCCCCGCTGAAATTTCGAGCTCTTTCGCATTTCGCCGTTTACGAATTCACGGCCCTCGGGCGCGATCCGGTTTCACCGTCTTTTTTTTTTCCTCGCCGCCCTCGTTCCGTTTGACAAGATATTTAATTCAGTAGCGATTGCCTCGCAGGAGCTCAATTATCGGATGTGCATAACCGAAATAATTTACGCTTGCAGGGACCCCATGGAACTAATGGAGCAGCAATTAGTGCGGTGCGGCGTGCCACCGGTGAGGCTGTACGAGCATCTGGCCCTTTCGCCTGGCACGGCGGCCGCTTTTGGCATCCAGCAACAGCAGCAACACGAAAACGGAGCCCAGCAAAGCTTAACGTCGTGGATGCCGACGTCGAACGCTCTTCTCTACGGCAGCGTGGCGCAAAATCACAGTAGGGGCGGCACGCCGTCGGCTTACCCGGGCAGCCCCAATTTCCCCTACCCGGGAGTGGCTCTCCCGTGGCCCTGGCAACCTCCGATCGCGATGATCTCCCGACGATCGTCCCCCTCGGCCGCTGCCAGCCCCGGCGTCAGGTACGCACCCTATCCCTCCCCCATTTCCACCCCGCCGCCGGCGTCGCGCGCACGCCCGTCCACCCCCAATTAGCCCAAGGAAAAATCGAGCGATTTTCTAGCCAACTAGAGATTGACTTGTCGGAGGAAAGCTTCTCTCGGGGATTCGTTTCTTTTTCATTTTCTCGGGGGCCATTCATGGAATCGCGGAAAATTGCCAAATTTCGGATTACCGGAACGATAATTATTCATTTCGGAAGTTTTTGTTTACGATAAAACATCGCGAGTTATTGTAATTTGTTGGAATTTTAATTTTTAAGGGTTGTTTTGAGGGCTTAAGATCTAAATGCTGTTATTGTTTGATTGTTTACTGTTCGGGCATTTAGATTTTTATCGGTCGACGTTTCGATTCGCTAAGAATTCGCCGAGTGCAACGCGTTTTTCCTTTGACAAGTTCATTTCCAAAAGTTTTTACGCGTTGAATTTAAAGATGATTATAATTAATTGCGTTACGGATAAGATAAGGAAGCTAGTGCTAACCGGTTCTCAGCACATTTTTATCGCTGTTCCCGTCGGTCCAACAGCGCTGAAAGTGTGGAATTTTCGCATCCCTTAGTTTACCCTTTTGGAACCAAAGAAAATATCTCCGCCCCGATTTCGTAATTGAAGTATACGTATATTTATAAAAGAATCTGTATGTGAGCCTGTAGAGCCGGGCCTTAGGCCCCGAAAAATTTGCTTTCGATTCGGTAAACTTTTACAACTTTTAAGTGCTCAAAGCCCGTTTTCTTTGCGTCTAATTAGGAAATCGACTAGCGGACGATCCTTTATTCTATTTGCATATATTACGTGTAAATAATAAGCAAGAATAAATAAATAACGAGCGAACGTGATCAGACACACTTCCGTGGTACACTTGATGATTAATAATGATAAATAATGAAATGGTGATTATACAGAACTGTGAATGCCGCTCGTGTATGCGTGAGTGTACGTGTTAAATGCTATATGTGTAGAAATTGAGCGACGTAACGCGAAGAAAAAGATATACTGTATATTATAATATACCGTAATAGTATTAGCCTATCTTTCAACAAGATGGTGATGTTTGTACATAAATTCCTGTCCTAAGGTATCGAGTAGAATGGACAGCATAATCTGAATGTAATAAAAAATAAATAATTGGATTTTCAGTAAACCTGATCACTTTGATTTATTCTCCTGCTCCCTTTAATCACCCGAATCGTTTCCCATTTTTTCACGCGTCGTTCATATTTTGTATGGAATATATTTCAATAAATCGAAATTTAATGCGATTGATTCAACTTTTATGCTTTTCGGACCTTACTTTTCACGCGGGTAATATATTCCGGAATTATTATTTTTATACGCCCGTTTATTGTGATCCTTGATCACACTAAAACGCCGGGTGGCTGAATTATTCCCGTTTCATAATTTTATAATTTAAGGTTACGGAAAACATGAATGCGCGGCGTTAATTGCACGTAGAGAAACACTCGCAGCGATTATCAAATTTTTATGACACCAAAGTGTTTCCCTCTGCAATTACACTCGGTTTTTAAAGGCATCGATTTTCTATTTCCAGAACTGCAATTTAACTTAATTTTTTTCTGCTACAAAGTTCACAATTCCGAGTGAAAAAACTCCCTCGGCGTAATTATTTAAATTGCACGTTCGTTTTAATCTTAATCGAGTTATTGTTGCGTTTCAAATTAATTTCATACAAACTAACGAAATAAAGTTATCAAAAGGAGATGTCTTATCACAGTTTTCCCGGGACAATTCATTCATTTATCGAAGAGATCCTGGATGGCGAATTTCAAAAGGTAAGTAACATATTTTAGCGACTTTGGCCTGCATTTTTTTATTTCCCCCTTCTCCTTTTTCGTCATTTTCCCCCCCTCGCAGTGCGTCTCATTCCGCCCTCGCCACCCAAGCTTCATCGCACCTTCAACTGCCGTGTAATTCTGTTATACCTATCTGAAATTAAATAAATTCATTTCACGCCCTGTCAGCGCGCAATTATTTTTAGATGCGGCCATTTGAAAGTCTCTGCTTCGTTCCATGACTAACGCCTCGACCCCTCCGGCCTGAACCCGGGAGCACGTACTCGCACTCGCGATATCGGAGTGTTCGTGGCCCACGAACGTCCATCGCGAAACGAAATTGAACGATCGCCTGGTGGCGCACCTACCGCACACGCTGAGATGAGATTAATTTCTCGGGCTTGCCGCGAAGCATTCTCAAAGCCGGCCGTAAAAAGTAACGAGGAGCTGTTACTGGATATTGGAAATATCGAAAAAGTTATCACGCCGATGAAAAGGACGAAAAGCCGCGCCGGAAAAATGGCTCTACATCTTTTTTCCCTTCGCTAATAGACCTATTCGCAAACAAATTGGACGTTTTTTCTGTTTTTAAATACGGTTGAAACTATTTAATTATTTATTCATTTATTTATTTAATTATTGAAGAAATTGTCACGCTACGCGATTGGTTGAGGCTTTTGTGACGTCACAGTGCACGTTCCGAGTTGACATCTCAATGGTTGTGCACTGCGCGTACATTATTTCATGTTTCTGGCGATTGTGTAATTAAAACGATTTAACGAGCCACGAAGGATTTATTAAAGCAATGGTAATGGTTTTTTTACAAAAACTGATTATCTTATTACGGCAAAAATCAGAAATCAGTGTCAAATAAAGATTGTATCAATTTGCATTAATTTATAATATTTTCCGAATGAAATCAAGAAATGATTTTCATAGGAATATAAACTCGATTGTGGATCTGCCGAGTTTGTTCGATCTATTTTTCCTATAATATGGCCTTTCGGCACTGCAGCCATAAATATTTTCAAAGTTGTATTTTGACAATTCCACTAAAAAAAATATTAATTTGTATTATGTCTTTCAATTTTTTCGATTTCAACCATTGCTCCGCTGCATCTCGCGTGCTTGTTGTGCATAGTGACGTCACGAGCAATGGCGCGAACGCATTTTTCATTAAAATTAATGTTACCACTAAAAACATTATTAATAATGTTCTTAGGGTTCACAAATTAATTTAAAAATCTCTGTATCTTCCAAAGAAGATACATACAAAGAATATCTTCCGGTCGAAAAATCATGCCGATGAAGAAATTGGAATGGAAAAAAATGGCAGGCAAAGGGACTGTGAAAAAGTGGTCATTCCCCATAAGCTTTTTACAACGTGCGGATACCTAATGATGTATAATAATCGCATCACGGGAATTCGCGATAATTCGTAAAAATGGGTACCGTTCTCGCCCGGGCCGGGCGACGAGAGAGCCTAAGCAGAAATGATACCGTCGGCATCGACTGTAAGCGAACGTGTGTGATGTTGCGCTGGGTGGGGAAGAAGGGGCGAGAGAAACAGAGAGGCGGCTTCCGAGCTTGTAATTATGTTGATACGAATGATCTGCGGCTCGCCACAAACCATTCTTCCGAGAGTGTGTATCGCGCCGCGTGAGATGGAGCGAGAAGATGATAAAGAGATGGAAGAAAAGAGGTCGAGGAAAAGAGATGAGCCTCCAGCGGTGCTCACCGGCTGCTGGGCTCTTCGCGCGTCGACATCATCGACCGCTGCGGCCGCACTTTAGGACCATGACGAAACCAGTTTAAGTGGTTAAGTGCAGATGTAATTGATTTCCATTTTACGAGTAGGCTCCCACCTTCCTTTCCCTGAAGATGTACTACCCATTCCACCCCCGCGCACCTTAATATACATGTGCCGACGCTCTAGGTAATGGACGAGATTCAGGGGGAAGAATTGGCTCTGAAATTGCCTTGAATGAGATAATTATGATATTTTCGGGTAATGCTTCTCGATGAAGAAACGAGCTGCAGAAGTCTGGAATTTTTGAACCTTTTCGCGACGTTGCACTGGCTTTTTTCGTTTAGGAAATCGGAGAAATAATTTTTAATCACTTGCGATTGGTGAAATCATTCAGAAATCACAACTACCATCATCAACGTGAGAAAAAAGATCATTGGAAGTACCAATTCTTTAAATTAAAGATGATGGAGTCTGGAATTCAGGGTTTCAAGGCAAAATTACCTTCCAAATTGCATATATCAAGAAGTCTTAAAAATCGCCAGATTCCTTGAAGCCGATCGAGTTTCGCAGCGATATTGTCCGAAAAAAATGGTGTCCCTGGGACTCTATATTAGAGAGAAATTAATTTATCGCAGTTACTTAAGTTCGAAACGTTGGAAATCGATACTCGAATAAGAGCGGAAATGGCTCTTCCACAATGGCAAAGTTTGCCAACACGGTAAAGACGATTAATTCCAGTAGGCCTTGTAATAATGTCGTTAGCAAGCAGCGACGCCGAGATTCTTTCGCTGGCTTTTCTTGCCGATTCCTCACGCCTCATTTCAGAACGGTTCGGTGAGAAATGGTCACTTCACGCTTGGCTCCTCGACTCCGAGTTGATATTTACGACGACACTCGCCTACAGATTTCGATGATACATTTTCGAGCGAACAATTCCACGTGTTCGAAACCACGACCCACTTTCCGAGAAAGAAATTGGCTCCCATAAAACCTGCCAATTCATCGGAACTTTGTCCTCCTAACCGGAAATCGCATGGCACTCGATCATAATTCCGGTAGCTTGCGCGTGCAATTACGGCAATTTATCGCGGGCTTATCGAACCAAATGGACCTTAATTATCAATCCCCGGGGTGTCGAATCGGCGTTTTCCCGCGAAGATGAATAGAGAGCCCGAAGCAGGGAATGAAAGATTGGTAGCCGCGAACGATCGCGAGAAAACCGCCGGAGACGACGGAAACGAGAGAACTCTTGAAGCGCTGGAAGATCGATCGCGTTTACAAAAATGCCAGGATTCCTCCGCGCAGATTGATAGCGCTCACCCTGTCTGCGTTTGCTTTAATATTGAAACGCACTCTTTTTTTAAGAAGCGTGGGCCCAGCTCGAGAAAGACGAAGCGGAGGCGCTCGCGCCGTGGAAGACGGAGAAAGGAGTTAAAAAGAGGGAAAGAGAATATGTAAATTAGAAGCTCCGTGTGAATGCGAAGATTTATGACGGCCCGTACACATTTCTGGGCGCAATAAATATCAGTAAGTAGCGACGCGCGGGACCGTCGAGATCGAGTTAGTGTCGAGGGGGGAAGAACGAAGCGAGAGCCGTGTCGTGGGAGGAAAGAGGACGGAAAACGAGACGGAATGGCGTGGTGTGCAGCTTCCATAGGACGGCATCGGGACGAAATGGGACGGCTGCCGGGACTCTGTGGGTGGCTGCCAATCCCTTCGCCTTTTTCTCTTTCTCTTCGCGCCCCATTCCCTCTTCTATTTCTTCTTCATCTGCTCATGAGCACATTGCATAAGTGTATCGCGCAAATGTCACATGCACCGAGCCCCGTAAACCCTGCTCCCCCGGCGCAATTTCCCGCCTAATCGTCATCTCCGGGGACATTTTTTATCGCGCACCTTCGAGGCTGGGCCTTGTTAAATATCAATGAAGATTCCGGGAATTTTCGGGTCCCGAAGTTTCTTCGGAATAAATCTTTTCCGTGAATAGAAGAGAACTTTGTCGACGAAGGGAATTCGTAAAATGTATTAATGTACGCGCGCAATTTCGAGGTGCGATCTTTCTCCGTATAAAGTCCGGGAGAATGAGCCTGACTCGGTCACTGGGGATACTCTGGGATACGGGCCCGAAAAAAGGGACGCGAGGGGCACTAATATTTACAACACTCCGTGAGGCGTGTCACAAAAGCATTTGCGGGTTTCCTCTTGAAAGTCGGACAATGCCGGGAGAATTTATGGCCGAAACTTTCAACAAAACTGTCAATGGCCTTTCCCCCCCCCCCATCCTTGGGAGAGCGAGGATGGGGGGACCATCTTTGGGAGGAGAATGCAAGTTCCAGCCACCCCCAGGGATGATACTGGGAACGCACGAATGTTTTTACCATAAATCCCCGTTTTTATCTCTGCGGCTCATTTTATTTACAGCGACTGTGACCTAATCCACTCCCTCTCCTCCGCTACTCAGCCATACCTGAAGGTTTACCTTGGAAATCGTTTCCACCGGGCTATAACGTGATGATTTTTTTACGGCGATGCGCATCGAATTAAGAGCTGGAAACGGACGGAGGTGTTTTGTTTGGATTCCAGCCTTTTATGAAGATGAGGAATTTGCGAGTTGACTAATTGGGGGGCTTTTGAAGATCGGATGAAAGGGTTAACGGAAGGTCGCGCGAAATCGTAAAGTTGAAAAATTAGTAACGATCTCCACGCCGAGAAATTCACTGATTGATGTTCCAAGTTTGGGAGTTTTTTGCCATTGAAAATTCGCTGCTGGAAACCGAGGGAAAACTAGGACCGTGGAAATTGCTTTTTTCTTCAACTGCGTGGGAAAAGTTTTGATCCAGAACTTTATTCTACATTTTAAAGAGTTTTTTAGTCCATTATAAAATAAATTTGACCTATATAAAAAGGACTAAAAAGATGATTTCAATATTTTGTTTTACTCCTGTTCAGTTCCCTAATTTTCGATGCGATTACCACCTAATTTCAATCGAGAGTATCGTAAAGAAGCCCGCCTCTGTCAAACAAACATCGAGCCCTATATTTCCGAAGCAGCCTCAGGATTTCGAAATCGGTCGAGGCCACGAAAGTCAGTCACCAGAGACACAACACTGCCCCATCTTGTCATTCCCGGCGCGACAACTCCTGCTGGGACGAAAATGTTGACTCTCGGATGCGGTCAACTGGACAAAAAACATGCATTCCCCGATTCGTCACGTTCCCAAAACTCTCTATTTTTTTCCCCCCACATGTTTGTTTCGTGAATGTTTCTTTTCCCATTTCCCTGGAGCTCCATAGCGCGTCTGCTCCATTATTCGGGCGAAAATTTCTCTAAACGCCGTGGGGAAAACATCAATTCAGCTAAATAAAGTCGGGGTCCTCGGTTCGCTGACAAACCGTTAACTTGACGCTAAATGGGGCGGACGTAGGTAGGGCCAGACTGCGTGTGTCCCGCTTTTCTACGCGCCCTGCATGGCTCCCGTTGACGGCGTCGTTCTGTGCCGTTGTCATCGTCGGCGCAGACTCCGCGGGACGATCTTTATTCGAGAGAGTTAACATCTTGAAAATAGCCTTTTCACGGCCAACTTCACGGCGAGTTAAGCGCGTCGGGTCGCAACAGCGAGCGCGAAAACCTCGACTTCTTATACTGATACCGGTATATAGCAGGTGAGAGGATCATGGATCTGGGCGTGTCTCATCTCACTTTACGCTGATTTCATTATCGAAAAATTATCTCGACTTCCTGCATAAATAGAAGATTCATCGACTTGGAACTTTGCCCAAAAAAGTCTTGAAAAAAACAGAACTTGACACATCAAAGTTTAACGGAATTGAAGGAGGAACGAGAAGACAAAAAATGATAACGTGATTCATGAAACTGTAATTCGGAGAGAACAATGATTCCATGCGAGTAAATACTACGCCGGAATTCTTCTGGCGCTCACAATTCTATCAAATTGAAACGACAAGCGTGTGTTTATAATTTCACGACAGCCCACGCAGCGTATTTGCCGTGAGCCATTGTTCTGCACGCGGTGCAAAGCAAGATCAAGTGATACAAGGTAGCCTACTTAATAATGAAAACCATGTAAAACGTATCGTCCTGTTCTCGAATTAATGCTCTGATTAATACGCTGCATTCGCTCGAGAACATTTCTGAATTTCCTCACGTATTACCCTTCAAAAAGAATCAATAATTCGATATATTTATAAAAAATTCCAATCCCGGTTATCTTTTTAAAGAACCAGTTGCATTGAACGGAGAAATATTGTTCGCATCATACGATAAACGACGGGGGATTTTTCAAATGGATTCCGCTGTCCAAAAAATTATTTTTCTTGGAAAAAAACGTCTCTGGGGTCGCGGACACGACGAGATTTGCATCCATCGAAGTGATCCTTGTGCCCATGTGATTTTGGACATGAAACAGTTTGTTTGACAAACATGTCAACTTTCATTATCCTGCGGCTTCGTCCATGCATCAGCCACGCCCTTCGGGGATTCATCTCGCCCCTTCGGAGATTGTTACTTATTTATAGAGAAGTAGGAAATGCCTTTTCCATGACTTCAGGGAAGTATACTAGAGACAGGATTAGGCAGATGTTACACGATACATACCAGCAGTGTTTGTTTTCATTGCGGATACAGGGTGTATTCAATATGGTTTCTATGACTTTTAGAAAAGCGACCATCACTCCAGAAGAAAATCCTGAATCGACGGTTTTTGGAAAAAGAGTTCAACTCGATTCAGGGCATTAAAGATTCCATCTAAAAAATGTAAGCCCTCGTTCAAATGGGTGATGCTCGCCGAGGAAGTAAAAGTATCATATCCTTGAGTACTTGATTGCCCGAGGAAGGATAACGATAATTCGTGGAGGGTTCGCCGTATCGTCTCTTTAAAGCCGTCCAATTTCGCTGGAAAGGGAGTTTAGGAAAGGTACGATCGTATAGCTCGAGCACGAGGATAGAATCCGTGAGCATCCAAATGGACGACGTGGGGTTAGCTCGCAGGAACCAGTTTAGTCGACCGGGAGGGCGAGAGGCTCGCGAATTACGGTGGCGCAAACGCGAGCAAGAAGTAATAACGTTTGGCCCAACTTCACTGGCGGCGAGTTCCTTCGGAAATAACGCTAAATCAACCTTCAACAGCGATAGCTACCAATATCGTGCAAGAAAACGTTCCCGTTGTAATCGCTCGCAAATAGAGAACTTATCTCCCCATAAATCTACACTTTTCCCGGCAAAAAGCGGGATATAACGATTGTTCGAAAAGTTATCGACCGAGTAAGGATTACCGACACTCCATTCACTCCCGAAGATAATCAAAATGTTATGATATATCCTAATGCTAGGGGTCTCGAACGGCGATTTAATCGCACGAAACGTTTTCTTTGCTGCAAATTTTGCCGATGTCGGTAAGGCCGACTCGGCCGGTAATTCAGCACCGTCGTCGTTAATCTTTGTTTCGAATAGTTGATGCATGAATTTGGGCTTGAGGAGGTAGTCAAAGTCCAAGAAGTGCGAGTAATTCGAGTTCCGGTCAATGGTCATTGCAGAAATACGGTGTATAATAAAAAGGTACTCGCACGCCTACACCAGCCATCTTCCTTTCGTATACGCGGCATCAGTTTCTTGCCATTCGGGCGGGTCTCGAGTATTGGTCAGAAGAGGATCTCGCCGACAAAGCCGAAGATTTCCCGGCTAATTACTAGGAGACTAATTGAATGCCGCTCTTCTCTCCTCCGTCTTCCGCCTCGCCTTCCTCTCGTTCCAAGCCCGAGTTCTGCTCATAACCTTTCTCCT
>JABFQM010000768.1:0-28968 GCA_022816865.1 Zelostemma sp. ZL-2020
TGTTTCCGTCCTCTCCCTTTCTCTTTCGCTCCTGTACGTCTGTCTTTTTTTATAAAACTATTTCGAGCTCGACAGATTCTCATCCTCGTCCTCCCTCCATATTTTGACTGTCTCCGCTGCGGAACCCTGTTACTCTCATCAACCCCTTTGCTCAGAAACAAAAGTCGTCCAACGAGCATTGACTTTACGCGATGACCAGCAAATTGTTAACTGTCTCGTTGAAAGAAAAGGGTTGAATTTTCGTATCCGAAATTGTTCCGAATGAATCCGATGGCCCGGAACTTTTATTTCGTATTCAGTGTTGACTTAATATTTTTATGGTTCGGGAATGACTTTGGCGCCTGGTTTCTGGATCATTTTTATTTTTTCACATGCGACGAAGTAGCTTTTTCTCACTGTTGTCAATCACCGAGGAAACGTGCGTTACGTTTCAGAAAAGTGTTGACCATTCGGTGTTTGCGGAGTAACCTAATATTCCGGAGCTGTCACCTCTTATTCAATACATTGGCGCCAGTCAAAGTTACGTTCGCATATGTCGTTTTAAATAAAGATCGACGCGTCGTGTTATTAGCGTTTCCAAACTACGCGAGACTTTCTTTTCGTCACCTTTTTTTTACCGGTTATTTATGTCGGGAACGTCATTGTTAATTGTCGTTGAGTTTCGCAGTATTTAAACGCTCGTCGAATCGATGATTCGTGACAAGCATCGAGATAACTTCGTACACATTTTCAGACATTCTGAGCAAACACCTTTTCATGTATTTCGAGTATAGAATTCACCCTTACATCCCCTGTCTCTCATTCGAGATTTTTTCGTCCTCTTCCCTCGGTCGACATGCGCATAGATCCTCTCTTATTTACTGAATAGGAAGCTTGGAGAAAATCGCAACACTGAAAAGGTGTGAACCTCGTGCCCTGAAAAGGTGACAATGCCCATAGTAGCCCCGTACAATGCATCCTAAATCCACAATGTACGACGTATCTCTTGCCCTTTCGTTCGCTTATGCCTCCTGCACTTTTCCACACAATTTCCCATTTTTATCGCACATTCCATATCCCCGCGTTTTCATTCTCGGCTTGAAATTTCCCTCTGAATTAACTTCCCGAGTTCGCTCGAATTCTTATTTATCCGCGTTTTTTGTTCCGGTTTAAGAGAAAGCAAGAACTCGGACCGATGTCACGCGTGCTCTCTTTCATCTCCGAAAAAAATAAGATCCGGACCGGCTCGTCGCGCGGTTCTCATTAAAACTGTCTGTTGAGGAATTGAAAAAAAAAAAACGGCTAGAGAAAAAAAGATCCCGGGGTCTCGAAATTTGTGCAGGGCCGTGCCGGCACGCCCATCGATGTCAAAATATATCCTGACGCGAACACGCAAGATCACGCCCTCTCTCCATTTCTCTTTTTTTTCACTTCCAGCGATCAGAAGGGTTTGAAATTTCTGCATATAACGACTATCGCCTATATGTGCCATTGCACGTATTTCAACGTGACAGACAAGGCGCAACGCACTTGTACATACATACACATCGAAGCGAATTTACGTGTGTATGTGCACTCGAGAGTATTGTTCATTGTATGCCCATGCAGGATATGGCGTCCTGCCATCAAGGTCCTTTTGTTGAAACCAGCTGAGCCAAAATGGCCTCCGGTTCAGGGTGACGTCACGATCATTCGTATTTACACGCGGGAGGATCGATTGCACTAGTCTCTTCTTATCGCAATTTTAAGTGCAATCGTTGAAAGGGAGAAACGAGAGGATTTCAGAGCCAAACGCCGCCGCTGGGAAGAATTATCTGTCCGTCTAGCTTCTGCCAAGTTCGGATTTTTTCGTGTACATTGAAAACATGAAATCGCAAGAGCAATTTTTTTATGAGAATGATAATTTCCGTCGTCAAACAAGCGCAGGGTTAAATAACTGTCGCAGTTAATTTTCTGTTATATTCAATGGAACCGACGTCCCTCTACGCGTCTTACTATGGAAGGAAAAATTTGCAATCGTTTACAATGAAATCGATATCTTAGCGGTGCTGGGTGGGGCAAATGAGATGATTGAATTGGACGTGTCTCGCGCCACCTTATTCAGAAGATATTCTAGAGATATTCTGAGCCCTATTATATTCGCCGAGAAGTACGGTTCATTAACTATTCCAAAGCAAACAAAATGTGTACCGGAATAACAAAAGAAAAATGGAAGAAAACGAGGGAAGAAAACGCTGGTGAATTGACTGGAAGAGCAGCACATTTGATGAGGATTTTACTAATTATGGAATAACTTTTTGCAAAGCGATGCTCAGTTTATAAAATTTTGCAGCCCTCGATTGGTTGAAGGGAATAATATTAATAAAGTGTGTTTTATTGACACGGTTTGAATCGTAATTGATTCGTTATATACATAATTGGAGAACCTTTGAAGTCGTTGCATTGGATTGGAAAACGCAGTCTCGTTTATTTTCCCGCGTGTTTCTCTCAATTCCAATTTCCCACTTTCCCTTTCTTGTTTCTGCCTCGAGGAACACAGCTTTAGCACACTCTTCAGTTCCTCTGACATTTCCCTTTGTCAACCAAATGGACTATTACTTTTGTAAAATGTAACGCGCATCACACGATTACCATGTGCATGTTATTTTCTATATTTTGTATAATCTGCGCATTTCGTTTCATCGAATCTGGCTTAAATTCGTAATTGATTGGACGAGCTATTGGACCTAACAAACTCGAGAATAATATCAAATATTTCGATTCGATATTGTTTTGTGGAACGTAAACAGTTCTCGAATGAATGTAACATGTATTTAAAGTAGGTTCTTCTTCCGGACTTCGTTCGATCAATTACGAACTGATAGCATTATTCATGAGATGATGTGAAGTTAAGAAGCGCGATGAATGGTTAAAAATGCTCGGAACTACTTAACGCCGATTTGCTGAGTTATTCTGGTAGGATTCATCCAGCATGAAGATCATCACTAGTAATCATTTCCAACTTGCCGTTTCTCGTTTAGAGCAACATCGATTCGCGGCATGTCAGAATGCGACTTAATGGTTTGGAAAAATCGGAGTCATGCGCAGCAGTGTATATGAATAGCAAATGAGTTTTTCCCTTCTTTCAGTCGCGTCGTCGTAATCGTGCCATCTGCATGTTATTCAAGTCGACACATAAGAAATCACTTTATCATTGCATAATTTAAAACACATTCAGAAAAATGGATTCGGTGATTGTTTGCCATTCCAGAATGCTTTTTTATTTCCAACATTCTGTCTTTCCAGAATATTACGTGAAAGGTGTTGATGGCGTTTGTATTTTTAAAAGAACTTCATATTCACCTGAGTTTGAGGTTCCAAAAGAATTCTTCGATTGAGAGAAACCTGAAAATAGAAACGAAGCTATCAATATTTTGCTAACTTGTTAATCCAATTACAACTATTTGAATTGAATGAAACACGCCGAGAAAACGAGCGTCTTTGTCTACATTTAAAAAATACTTCACGTGTTTTTGCGCCTCTCTTTTTGCATAAGTTTCTTAACCGAAATCCTCACCCGAAGCTTAAAATTTCCTTCAAAAAATTAGATTACCTCTCACTTAATTAAAATTTCCCCCGAAGGGAACAGTTGCTGGAAAAAACGTGCAATTTTTTCCAGTGCTGGGACAATTATAATTTTTGCAGGAAACAATCTACCGTCTATTGCAGTCGTTAATATTCCGTTGACAGCTATGTAGATTCGTTAACATCGCGACAGGCAGGACAAACTTTTTATCATTTTGCAACCGCTGCATAAGTACTGTAAAATTAAACAACTTGTGTAGGTAACGATGCGTGGCATGAAAGAATAATTTTCCAACTCGTAATGAGTGGAAATTCACAAATTAATTAAAAAATCTTTGTCGAATTTTTCCGGATTTTTTTTTTCCCCGTTTTCCTCGCAGTATTTATGACGACACGTGCAATGTTTTAATTATAGTTCGACACGCGCCGGCGACAACTTGTTAAGGGTAACAAACTTCATTAGAACTTGTCAGAGAGAAAGGTTTTCCATATTAAACATTCACTTTTTCAATTTCATCCATGCACTGGCGTGTCAGGCTCAAATCCATTACGTGTTTCGAATGTACAAAAATTGTCTTCAACAACAGACAAATTAAAATAGTTTAGTATTCGTTTTTGTTCAATTTCGCAAAAGATGAATTTAAAAAAAATTGTCTTCCAGCATTCTTGTCCCCTCTGAATGAAGATATTCGCACTTGGCCATTTTGTAATGAAGTCATTCGACATACCAAACTTGGTGTAAGAGTCTAAGAGTTCGGAGGGAGTAGAACAGGGGTAGTGAAAAATCGTCCTCCTCTAGAGGAAGTTGCCGAGGGAAAAAGACGGGAAATGATATTTGGAATGCCGGAGAAGGGGATTGGTAAAGACGTAACGAGAAAATGAGCGTGACAAAACAACCCGGCGAAACGAGGGTGCTGATGCTCGCATTTACTCAACGTGGCGCGGATAAAACTAGCGTTTCTCATAAGAAAATTCAGTCCTCGCCATGGACGCTCAAGGAACACTGACATTTCTCAATACGATTGTCGGCAGGGAAGCGATTTCCAGTTTCCAAAGGTTCCGTGCACGAAATTGTTCACTTCGGCTGCAGCGAATCATGCGATTCGGTGGGCTGCTTTCATTTTGCTGCTGTTTTGTCACTGCCTTCTGTAATCGTTTTTCAATTCGAACGAAGTAAAGTGAGATGAAACTTAAACCTCAATCACGTTCGAGGGAAGAGACGGAAGAAGGGACGCTCCAGGTTTCGCATTTTTCAAAAACCGCATAATACCTGGTGCTTGTGCGATAGAGAAAGGAAAAAGAGTGATGCGTTCAAGGAGAAAAAGAGACGGACGACGACAGGGTGGTAAAGATACGGGACCCATTGAGAAAATCCACTTCCTAGGTCTCGTGTTACCGGAGTATTTTGACAGGATCTTATTGTCGCAGGGCGACTAAGCCCTATTGACCCTATAATAGCCCTATTAGTATTATGCTAGGATTTGAGGTTACTCCTTGAAAAGATTTTTTCCTCCCACTCAATCATTGTGCTTTTCCTGGAAAACGCGTGTTCTCGCAAGAGAAGCGTAGCTTTTTTGCACTTTCATCCCATAATCTGGAATGGTGATGAATGCGATTAGGAAATAAAAGATGATGATCGTTGGGTTTAGACTGACTTTTTGGCCTGTTATTCTTGACCAGTTAAATCGATTACTTAGATTCTCTTTTCGTTTCGGTACAGCAAATTGTTGCATTTGCATTTGCGTTAAAATTTATTCGAGTAATAGAATAATCGGTTTGAACTGCCAATACAAAATATCTTTTTGGCCTCCTTGATAGTTAAAATAAAAATGTATATGACAGAATTAAATCTTAAATGATTGATCATGGATTTTAATCGAGATTATGATAGCGGCAAAAATACATGAACATAAACCATGAGTCTCTCACAAAAAAACATCGCGTGAAATTTGTTATGCGTAGATCAAATTTGAATTCCTTATTATAAACTCGAGAGATCCGAGTTTTTCTTTCATCTTTTTCCATCTCTTTTGGATCCCCATTCACTTTCAGCGTCCTTTTATCTTCCCGCAGAATTTTTCAGTTTTCCTTTTCCCCATTTTCCCTTCCCGTGACATCCTGCACACACTTCCGACTTCTTTTTCCGGCTAAGGCATTTCCGTATCACTTGTGACTACGCCTTCAAAGAGCGCGAACATCGCAAAATGAGCTGCCACTTACGGAATGGGTGGAAAGGCATTCATCATCAGGTAATCAAGAATCGTCTCGGTGTGAGTAGTACTTCTAACTTCCACATTGTACATGCGCATACTGTAGCCTTCGCAAGCTACACAAATAAACATCGGTGTAAGTTTCCCCGCATATATACGCGCGCGGTCTTACACGTATATGAACCTGAAGAAAAAATGCATTCGTCGTACGCGCGAAGCAGGAATTCATATATATTCGAGAAGTACTCTTAACGAGGTACAATCGAGGTGTTGGACTGGAAATCCATACCAATTTGAGGGACTTGGAGCGGCGCGCTTAAAAGTTTGTTCCTCGTCTACCGTACTCTTCGCGCATACTTATAAACACAATACGCAAGTACATACATACGCGCGTACGCGTGAAATATAACACTAGTACACATGAAATATTCGTCCACTCGACACTTCCAATTCTTAGCTCTGATTTTGCAATCGATATAGATGCGTGCGAAATATGCAAATTGATGTCTCGACGTTAATTAACACTCGAAATATCGGACTTTATTACTGTTGCGTTAATTAAAAGCAGAGGGACTCGATAATGGAGACTAAAAAATGATTCAAGTCTACGAAAATGCAAATTGATGTCGAGTGTCGAGTAAATGCCTGCAAATTTTCAAAGCTATATAAGGATTAATAATTAATTTCACGAGATCTCAAAATTAACACTGTTTCATTTATTCGCATAATGAAAGGCGAAGCGTGCGTTTTCCTCTGATTAATTATCTGTGGTTTATTAAACTTCATTTTTAAATGAGCCACTTCCCGCGTGAGTGCATTACGCCAGCATTATGAGCGTAAAATCCATGCTCATAGAAAAAATTCTTCACTTTATTTCCTTTTGAATTCAATATTTTTAAAGAAAATTTGTTGTACTTTACGTTGGCTCAAATAATACACCACGCACGTTTTTAATTAGCATCAAGAGTGTCGATATATTTTTTGCAAGAAAAACGGGAAGAGTGGAAAAAATCGAATTTATTTATTTAAGGGAATAGTTGAATAGGGCAAGTTCCCGAAGTGCTTTGGTTAGCTACCATAATGGACATAGTTTGCTGGTAATGTCCGAGACTAATTCCCGTGTTATTTCATTAACGTCCCACAGATCCCAAAGGGGTTTGCGTACCTAACCTTCAGTCCACCGTCACAATGTTGCAGCCACCCCCTTTTTGCACTGGGAGTTCTATTAAGTCCATGTCAAAGGGTGAAAATTTATGAGGTGTGTATCTACCGGGGAGGCCGATTGATACTTTGAATGTATGTGGGAGCGATTGGAACATTTTACGCAATAGAAAATTACGAGGTGTTAAGCCGACTGCGCAAGATCGATAAAGTTTGTTTTTGCAGTTTCTTGATTTTTTCTAAAACGAGAAAACAAATTTACGTCGACTTTTACTGAATAAACAATAACTATAAGTTCGTATAATTTTAATATGAAAATGCGTTTTCTATCTCGAAAGCTTTGAGAGAACTTTAACTACTGAGTTATTTTCTCCAGTGTCCCCATCTTTCTTGCTTCGTCTTTCTTACCCTCTTTCTCCCAACTGTGTTATCCAATTATTCTAAGTTGTTAAGGCAAGTTAGGACGCTTAAGGAACTAAATTAAGACATTCCATGCGACAAATCTCCCAAGAATCTCAATTAACTCCACTGAGGTATATGAGGCTTTAATTAACTGTTTAATTCAATTTAATTTGCATTCCCAGTTGTATTGAAGTTGTATATAGAGATTAACTATTTAGGATACAAATTTAATTACGCCAAGTTCCGAAAAATCCGCGAGATTACAGCAGGAAATGTCAGACAATGGAGATTTTTTAAAAGTAACGTGAAACCCCTTTCATGTTCTTGAAGGGTTAATAAATTAATAAAAGTCACTCGAATATGAAAAACCCTTCTACCGGAATAATGAGAATCGAATATATAATCTGCTAATAATTTTCGAGATATTTCATGTTTGTACTCGAGCACCGTCATGCTTTATTGCGAACCCACTGAATGAAAAGAGCGTGGGAGTTGGTACTTTGAAGTTTTAATGAGTATCGATCGGATTTTGTCGACTGTTTTACACAGGCGGCAATTCTGAAGTGGCGCGTACCTGTTACTTTTTTTAACACGTTGAATTACACGCAACATATATTCAAGAGTTTTACACCGACGTTCTAAATTGAAACATCGGCGGAACAAATTAAAGTTGCATTTCTATGGATCTTAAAATTCAGAATTCGTTACATTAAACAATAGCTTACTCAAACAATTAATTACTTCATACAATCTGTCCGTATTAAATTCATGTTCTCGTATTCAATTCTGCGATGTTAATGGAAGTGGAGAAAAGAGGAGGAGGAGAACAAAGCGGACACTTATGAAGTAATTTGTTGAATCGTCTTAGCAAGTGAAAGAAGACGTAGCAGAGCAATGTGAAAAGAAACTAATACCAAAAGTGATGTAATTGTACTTAGATCGGAGTAAGAGAAAATGCTCATGAGAACGCAAAGGAACGAGGGAAAACAGTAAAGAGGGTTTCTCCGGCGTCTATAGGCAATTTACTTGATTGCTAACTTCAAACAAACCGAAGTATAGAAGGAGTTGATACTGCGTTAAGTACTGTGAAGTACATGCTGCAAGTTCATACTTGTGAGACAATGTCATCTTGAATACCAATCATTGTCCTTGCTGGGTATGCATATTTTCCCCAAAATTGTGTAATCACTAATCAAACATGCATGAAGGCAAATTTTATTCGCGATCTTCGAAGCTTGCTTATTGTTGCGTGAGTGGATAAATAGTATGCTAAACCAGCAGCTTACGAGCTAATAAAAAATTCCCTCTCGAGTTTTCGGCATCTCCGACGCAATTTTTGTACGTAAAGTTGAAAACTTTTGACGAAAGTACGCGCGTTTCTGCTAGTTGGGTAGGAGGTCTTTCGTTTGTCTCGAAATTACAAGACAAATAATAATAATCATAATAAAAAGAAAAAATAAAGCGCGCTAAATAAATGCGTTCTAGTAAGGCGAGGTGCCAGATTGACGTTTGAATAGACGGCCAAGTTCTTTTGTGCTACTCGGAGAAATACGACACCTGAAAATCGTTCTCAAAATTTGTCGAGTGGCACTAGATGCCTGTATGCAATAGATTCGTTAGAGTTTTGTAAAAATCGAATTCTAAACTTTATTTGAAAGCGACACGAGATTTATCAACGAGTCATGGAAACTAATGTTGCCGGGGTCAACTTTTTCATCTTTCGTCCGAGACGAATTTCAGCCTCTTCTTAATTACCTCGATACAATGATACGAAAAAATTTGATCGCTGCATTAAAACTTTGGCTTTAATACTTGATTTAAGCCAATCAATTCCACGCTGTTCGAACATTTGTTTTTTCTTCGATCGTCAGTCGATGGCAATCACGTTTAGTTAATTAATTAAATAATGCATCAATTAATTGAACGAGAGTACGCGCATATCGAAGATTCCAACTGCTCAGAAACGGAGGTTGAGAACCAGCGAGCTATTTTTCTCGGTCGTCAAGACCGTTTTGGTGAGACGTCGCAGGTCGTTCCAACACTCAACTCATTATATCACTAATTATTCATAACGCTAACGATTATTCTGGCTCAAATATTTAATAAGAGATCCGCCCTATTTCCGTGTTTCATTTCTTTTCTGTTCTTCGCTTCTTAACTTTTCTTATGAATTCATCTTTGCTTGCTATATCTAACAGTTGAATTACTCGGGCGTTCAATTGAGAATATTTTTATTCGCCAGAACAAACTCAGTACTGCTATCATGAGCAAAACTCTGTCTTAAAAAATGGCTGGCGAATTTTCGACGATTCTTCTCGTTTCTTACTCGTGAAAAATCTTTTCAGACGCATACAATGCAGAAATATTGATTTTCGGTAACTCGATCTTGAGTGGCTCCTTAAGTGATAGATGTAAGGCTCATGGTAAGTGCTCATTTCACGCTACAGTGATACGCCTATTAATTTCCTCGGATGTCCTCATTTCAGAGTCTTTAGCAAAGTCTTCGACAGTACCTTGGTAGATTGTGTATCGATACTTTCATCAATCTTCTTCAATCAACAAAGTTTATTTCCTTTCCTCAACAATTCCACTCAAACCCTCTGCAAACCAGATAATTCCATCGAAAATGAATTTCACCAAAAAGGATATCTCTGAAGTGACTTGATCACACGTTTACGAATCCAATTGCGTTGGGAATTCTGAGCTTCTTACGTTTTTCATACGATTCGCCGCCAAAAGAAGGATTTTTAAAAAGCCATAGCTTTGTAAAAAAATTGGCGTACTATATGGGAAGTAATTAACCGGAATTTCCTTAAAAAAAGCACTTTTCATGCGAAAGAATAGTACGAAAATTTCAGTACGCGTATGGTGTACACAGAAGTGTAAGAAAAATGCTGTGTTCAATGGGAAATCCCGATAGTTTTTCATAGAACATCCAATTTTTCTCTAGAATAATAGTTTCTTCACAAAACCATGCAGAAAAATGCAAACCCGCTCATGAAAATGCGATACTTTCGTCTGGAAAATGCCCGATAATTTCAACGTACCGTGAGGGGGTGTGTGATGATTTGGGTTGGTCTGATGATTGACAGAACCCGCGGAACCCGGAAGAACGTGTTGCGCATGTGTCGCAGGATGCACGCTCACTCCAGGTGAGTTCGTGATCTGTCCAGGTTGGTGTACTTGATGATGCGCGACATGATGAGCGGGATGCGGATGGGGCGGGGGCAAAAAAGCCGCTGCGACGGCGGCATGGGCGTTCAAGTACGCCATCCTCGAAGCGGTCAGATTCCCCAGGTTGCCCAGATTGCCCAAGTTGCCCAGGTGGTTCGTCAAAGTCGGCATGTACTCCCAGAGTTTGTGATGCGGTGCCGTCGGGGCATACGACACCGCCGATATTCCAGCCGGCGGTGAACCCTGAGGCGAGCCCCGCTCGCTGGCGTTTCCATTTCCAGTGCCATTCAGGCCCAGAAGCTCTTGAATCGCGAAGGGCGATCGTTGTGGCATTTTTTCGTGCTTTTGTGACATGCGTTGCTCAATCCCAGATTGGCATTTCAATGATGCCCTAACTCTCTACGGGGAAAATCATCGGGTTCGATTCCAAGCAGTTTTGTTGTTCCGTTGAAATTATCTTGAAATGGCTAAAGCTTCAGGAATCGTTTACTCGTTCCAAGTGGAATTCTGCCGAGTCATTGCATCTACGTATGCGTTACATCAATGAATGAAGTGAAAAAATATAGGGTTCCGGTACGAGTCGCGCTCCCGACGGACCAAGTGATCCACAACCCGACGGCAAAAATTTTGCGAAGCGAGAAAGTCGCGAGCAGGATCTCACTGTTTCTGTAAATTTCGGGAAGGATTGCAAAGAATCCTCGAACGTTTTTGCAAATGTTCATGACGGTGCCGCGAAAGCGTCATAATTTCGATTCTCGATCGGAATAAAACGACGCGTTGATTGTCTTTCTTCGATGTATGCGTTGCCGTAATATTCGTTGAACTCGAGCAAATACCGTACAACTAATATTACCTCAAATTAAATCTTTCCTTGGACTCTCATTGTCGCGTCACAGTGTCTGAATCTACGGGATAATGAGAGCAAAAAATCTCAAAAGTGAACGAGTTTGTTGTTCTTGGCGAAGTCCCTCGAGATGAATGTTCTTTAACAACACAGAAGGCCCTCGAAAGGTTTCACGTTGCCCTTAACTGCATCAGGTACTCGAAGCTCTTTCAGTTCTTTCGTGAACGGATCATGTTTCAAAGTCGAAGCCCTCACCGGTGCGCCGTGCAGCCTTTCGTCTTCACCCAAAATTTACCCCAACACTTAAACGACGTTGATTTCTTCAACGTACGAAAATCCCGAGGATCGGATTAAGGTCTATATCACTTGAAAAGCCACTGGTCAACACGAAATACAATCAGCATAGAGAAACAATGAAGAATCCTCGCTACTTTTGGACAGTCGTCAAAGTAGCACCTATGGCAACTCCAATAATTGTAATTTCACAACGCGACACTCGCCTGATTCTTCTTCTTCTAAAACCGAAAATCAATTGAATTCGGGAGGATTGCAAGGCTTTGTAAATGGAGACGCGCAACCCCGAGAGCGTGTGTCCGTGTCGTAGTCGCGACGTGAGACTGAGCCATCGCCACACTTTGGGGTGGCTCGTCGTCAGCAACGGACTCCAGGGAACCCCCGGAAGGTTCTGTCTTCCTCGGGTAGCTTTACAAATGCAATGCGTTGACACGGATGCAAGTGGGGGGTGCTATGTGAGCCGGCGTCGCATACAGACAAACGAGCGTCGCGCCTACTTTACGCACCCTGTAGGTGGCTTTCTCGCATCGCCGATTGGTCGGTTTTTTGGAAACGACATCCGAGCAGACATAGCCCTAGTTAAAGCGAAAGGTGGGGTCTTTTATCGTTAACGCCTGCTGCGGCTACGCCTTCGGCAACTCGGCAGTAAGTTTACTACGGAGAACGAAGCTTGGGCGAGGGCGCTGATTCACAGTTGGCATTATTTTCTACTTTGCTCGTGACAATTCATCTCCATGTTTCTGCCGCGAATTTTACATTTCTGAAATGACCGAGACTTCTTGTTCCGTTGGCTCACGCTTTTCATTATTTATTTTATTGGACCGCAGAATTTGGAAAATTTATTTTGTTTTTGTTTCGAAATTGGAGGTTTTGTTCTTTTTTTTAAATAATTGTGGGTGGATGAATAAATGTGGAGTGAAATTGAATTTTAGCATTGCGTAACTGGCTTTCGTTTTAGAGGCTTTATTAATGATGTGGGAGTGGCTTCCGCGCGAGCCAATCAGAGAGCACTACTTTCTGCCCTCATTGGCCAAGACGCAAATCGATTTATAACTTACCCCCTGAAAAGCTGGCTCCACGATTCTCGACCTTATGAGTTACGACTTTCGGGACTTTATTGTTTGTTCGGAGAATCCACGCTGCCAATTCAGAAAAGTGGTAGCGCTGGATGTTAACGAGACAACAATTTAGATTATTTTATTTACGGTTGATGGAAAATGGAATAAGGGAAAATTCGGATTTTTTTTCTTTTTTCGGAAGAGTGTACATTTGTTGCAGATAAGTTTTGGCGATGTGTAATTTGTTGTAATTCTGCAGCTTTTCGAGTAAATCTTGGTGCAAACCGAGAGATTCTACTTACTTTTAATTCGAGTCTGAATCCACTTTTAAGGATTAATTCACGGTTGAGAAGATGGTAAATGATGCAGTTCCAGTGGAATTTAAGGGTAGAAAGTGTTCGTAATTTGACATTTTATTCAAGATCGCTTGAGAAATTCATATCGCGATTTTTTATCTACGAAACTGTAGGAAATCTGAACGAGCAATTCGTTTTTTGGTAAAAAAACGAATCATTTCATGGTCTTTACACAACATTTAATAATTAGTGAGTGCTTGGAGAAATCTTGCTGAATTAAATCCTACATGATAATTTGCAGGAATAAAATTATACCCATCGATTAAGTTTTTGGTTTCGTTATGCTCGAATTACTACATTTGTTTCCCTTATAAATTTGCAATACTTTTTTCATAGCATTTATGTTTCTGTATAATTTGTATCAACAATCAATATATTTTGTGGAATCTAAAATGGAACACTTCACAATAAAATTTATTATATACAGTAATAAATTGTTTCCAAATTACACTAAAAATGTTAATGCTCGAACAAAATTTCCTTAAACTAATAAAATATGTATTTGAATTGACGAAATATTTTATCTGAGTAATGTGTACTCAAAAAATTAAATTGGAAATGTTTCGATTTTTCAAGTACGCGAACCAGAAAGTTTTAATTGATGAATTTCGCACGAAATGATAACGTTTCCTTTATTGATTCCAACAGATCGTAATTATAGACTTGGATATGTACAAAGTTAATTATTGAATTGAAAATGAAGCGTAACAAGTATAAAACTTTGCATTCAAATATATTTCATTGCCTAAAAAAAGTACCATACTTCGTAATAAAATGGTTTTTCATTCACGCAATATTTTTAAGCGAGTAACACTAAAATTGTGTCAAATGAACTTTCATACAGTACAATAAATCCATTCACTATATTTATAAAGTGGATACTCCACTCGGAGTTCATTCGAGCTTGTCATTGTCATTAACTTTTATACTCTGCCCTTTCTCCAGTAATCCAACTGTTTGCTTATTTCAGCTAATACGCAACGTCCCCGGAAATACATTCAGAACACTGCAGGAAACTGACAATTAATTCGAATGTTTAGACAACTTTTCGTAGTCGAGAGATGCTACTTTCAGAAATAATTGATCCGTCCATTTTAAAGAATTAATTTAGTTCCTCTCACATTTTTCGAAATTATAGACATTTTTATCCATTGAAGAAGTTTGAAATGTGTTGAGACCTGAACGGTTTTCTCTTGTTTCGAGTTATCGATAAGCCACGCTTCCAAAGATAATTTTGCACGATCATTCGAACGCAGAAAGAGTTTACGAGAGCCCTTCCACGATAATTTCGCAAATTTGGTTTAAGCGAAAACTCGTATTCTGCATGAATATTGATAAACCGCGCAATCTTCGCCTACATAGTTATAAGTGATCGCGTAAAGTGTGCCTAAGTAATAAGGATACCTTCATTCCGTTCGCTTTCTAAATCCTCTTTCCACGTTTTCGCCGAGTCTTGCAAAATTGTTAATCCACAGCTTTTCCCAATTATACGCCTACAGTGCTCATACGAACGTTTCCGACTTCATCTCCATTCGTTCATTTCTTTCAAATACTCTCTTTGTGCTCTTTGAAAGCGAAGATACGCAATCCGAGCGTAAAATTCAATTACTTGGCTCTTGATTAATCCCGAGTATCATTCGCTAAAAGATCTGTAAAATATTTTCTGAAATAATGTGACTTATCGTCGTTCAAAAACACGTTCGCCAAATTTGCCAACTAGTTTTTTATTCTTCCGTATTTGCATTTCATGCACCTTTTACATAGAGGAACAACGTGTAGTGCATAGTCCGTTGGATTCCAAATAAACTTGGGGAGTGAAAGAAATGTAAGAATAATATGTTCGTTTCTGCTTGTGCAACGAATCAAAATTATAATGATTCACGTTCCTCTACATCGTGTAGAGAAACTTACTCGATAATTATTATTGTACGAAGGAAGTTTTTTATTCTTCTCCCAACGAGAATGGAGAACGCAGGGACCACCCAGGGCTCGTCAAAGCTGAGACAAGATAATTCCTGCCTTTCAAAAATTTTATTGAGTCATCGCTCCTAACTGGTAGTCTTTCTTTTAATATCCTCTTGGACAACCCTTAAGTTTCTCACTGAAGAACTTCATAATGCCTTCGCACGGCGCCATCGGATTTCCTGCTGAACTTTTCAGCGCCATTACCTACTGAAAAGCCATAAAAATCGACGTAAGAAATTCTCTCTTACGAAATCGAGAGGGGAAAGATTTTTTGACAATTTCAAACGATACGTGTCGTTAAAAACAATTTTTAATCGGTTTACCTAGATTTAAAGTAACTATTCTCGGGATTGTTTTGAATTATTCAATTTTGAGTCGAAAATAAAAAAATTTTGCTGACTTTGTTTATTACTTTGTTTATTGTTTATTGGGTTTGTTGATTTTTAGTTTCGATGGAAATTTTTAAACGTCTTTATATTCTTATGATGGTAATAAATGACATGAATATTATTTATTGCGAGATTAAAGCTTTTCAAAGATTTGTGTAGCGATAAATGACAAAATTCAACAATTTTTTTCAAATTCAAATTCTGCAATTGCTTCGAGGATAAAAGTTCTCTTCGTTTCGGCAAGATGGCACTAGTAAGTGGATCGATATGCAAGTTCTAAACGTGCTGACGTCTGTCCTTGGAGTGAAGAACTAATTTCCGAGTATTAAATTTATCAAAGGATTACAATTAAGGAAGATTATTTAAATTCTCAAATGTAGAGCCATAAAGTTCGATTCTTGCACACATTTTTTCTGGCGTCCCTAGAAGTAACCAGAAACCCGATAGAAAAAAGCGGTATTCAATTTGAAAATATTATAAATAATCTAATAAACATAATTTAAAAAAAATAATGTTTTCATGATTTTAAGGAAATTAATGAGCTGAATTCGTTCCAATTACCACAAACAAGTAATATTCGTAACAAAGACAGTCGTTTTATAATCATTTTGTAGAGCATTGCTAATTGCATCGTGTGATAATTTGATAATTGCATGTTTTCCAACAGTACGTTCATTGGGGATGTCTTTGTTGCGAATCCTTGGAAATGGAACAAATTGACTCTGAGCAAGCATGATGTAATTGACAAATGATCAATTGTTACATTATTCGAGTCTAGAATCGAGTTTAGAATTAACATGCTATTGACCGTTACTCTGGACGATGTAATACTGAAATACGGTTAAATTTCCTCGATAGAATAAATTTCTTATCATGATAAAGTAGTAAACCTACGCAGATAATTTTTAATTTCATCTAACTGTTATAGTATTTCGGAATGTGATTATTTAATGAAGAAATTAACATTGAACACCGTTATTTTATTCATTTTATATTAAATTGTCCTGTATTATGGAAAGTAAAACATCTTGAATTTTTATCATTTACCGTTTGATAAGAGAACCAGAAAATCACCAATCATTTTAAAAATTTTATTACAAGCCGACTTGAAATGATCATTTTCACAACTTTTCAAATTTTGCGACTTGACAGGCGATAAGTAAAGTCCAGTATTTTCATTGCTTCATTAAAAAATTATTTGAAGAAGTGTTTTTATAGTAAAAAATTACTGTACAAAAATGAGTTAATTATGTGATAACTTTTGTAGTTATTAGCCAAATTCAAGCCTGTAAAACGTTGAAAAATGGAACCTATATCGTAAAAATCAATAATTTTATTATAGAACTTCAAAATTTCTCTCTATTTTCCGACTTTGCTGCTTACCTGAGTAATAGAACATAATATAATTCCGTAAATAAACGTCAAATATCGGAAATAAACCGCGTCTACGTCGGAAGCATTAATCCAATTGCGAAATATTTTGTACAAATGTATTAACGTCTTTTTTACATTGCATGAACGATCTATTTAGAGAGCATTCACTTTTTTTGTAAACTAATGAAATAATGCATAAATACATGCGTCTTCATCGATGAAAGAAAAACTTGTAAACGTGTATAATTAGCTAAAGTTCGTGCAAAAGCATGATGTATAAGAGCTTCGAGAAAATAGCTGTAATCGCTTACTAAAAAAAGTGCAGTCCCCAATTTCCAGACCAACCGTAAGGAGCGCGAGTTCGTGATACAGAATAAGAAGCATTATAATTTCCATTTTCAAGGAAACACTTAGTGCTCTGAGGTTTGAAGTGGAGCGAAATTCGAAGTAATTTGGAAACAGAAGTGTACTTCTCATTCGTCTTTCAATCTCGCCGTAGGTTCTACAGATAAGAAAACGTTCGTAAGCGGAAAGTGTAGTTGACGATTCTCAATATTGTCTAAAAATTGTTTTAGTTGTTGTACAGTTTCGTACACGGGCGTGAGGAAATGAAAATTTGCCGTAAAAGAAATTTATTATTGCACTTTTTAATTTTCTCCTTCATAAGTGAACGCGCGCGGAAATTCATTCTACTCCAGTTAGCGTAGAATTTTAATTATTATTCATCACTGTTAATTCTATTCAACCCTAAAAAACAGTTCCTCAATGTCTTCTTTAATATTATTCTGCGACTATTTTCCGATAACATTCGTTTCGAATTATTTGTAAGTAAAACTGATGATTGCAACCGGTTTCGCAGTTATTACCATTCACTTATCTCTGAACATTTTTACGCAAAGAGAAATTAAAAACGTGATAAGTTGTACACAATAATTGAAAAAACATTTTATTCAGGATTAAATGGATAGTATTCAGTAGGATAAAACAAATTAATGTTCTAAGAAAATGATATCGTGAGAATGACAGTACAGATTTCACAGCGAGCGAACCATTTGTTATCACAAAATGATAAAACCATAAACGTGTCCGATGTCTGCGATATAAAAACTATTCAAAAATGAAAGCATCAATGTTTCATCAATTCGTATGCAAATGATATTTCGGTAAGCGTAATAATTTCTACTGTACAAAAAAACAATGTTTTGGCTGTAATTTATAACGATGTAATTTGTGAAATCTTGAGATTTCGATCGTTCGCTATTATTTTCTCAAAGTGTAGAAAAATTCTTGAGCCCATTATTCTTATCAAACTTTGTCTTAACAATTGCAGAAATGATTATGAAAGAAAAAATATACAATCGAAAATCACGGACACTTCAAAGCATTGAAAAACCGATCATTATCAGAAATACGAAATGAATCCTTTTCAATTTCTATGTTAACATCACAGAAAAATCTAAAGACCGTCAGAGATCGTTAAAAAGATAAGCTTTGGCACATAGTTCTCGATAAAAGAGAACGAGAGGCGTTTTAAACAATGTATATTAGGGTTGATAACTTGATCTCTATCAAAGTTTGAGAAACGAACGCGTTAATGGAAAACCGAATACGATTTCAAAAGGGATTACGTCCTGCGACTTTCTCCTTCGGGAAACCAGCAGCACCCCATAGAGCTTCACCTCGTTAAATATTAAAGTTCCCCAAGCGAGGTGCTGGTACCCCACACTCTTTCTTCCTACCTTCTTTACTCGAATCAAGCCTTATAATGACGTTCTGGGTGATCTTTGAGAACGAGATATTCCGGAGATTATGGCAATCTTCAAAGACGAGAAAACCTCATGACAACGATACGGCTTTGATTATACGTATATACCATCTTTAATCAAATACTTCTAAAGGTATTGAATTTCACAAATTCAACCTCGTTACATCTCCGATTTTTCCGTGCTCGAAACTCTCCCAAACTAAAATTCGGAAAGAGATCGATGGCAGTGGCGTTAATTCATCAAGTTTTTCGTAAAGTGGCTTTATTTCCCGGCATGTCAAATCTTGGTCTGCGCACGTCCGAAGTTGGTTGAAATGAAGTTACCGTTAAATTTCATCGTAGCGAGCAATTAGGACAACGTACGATATGGCAACAGTCACAGCAGATTTGTCCACGTTATTGGCTCTATTTCTAAACGACGCGTATCTATGACGCCTCCGGGCTTAAGTGATGATTCCATACCCACACGCCGACTCCTCTTCAGTCACGATTTTCGATTCGTAAACCTAAATATTCCGGGGCTGGATTTTAATTGCAATGTGCTCTTTCCACTTTGCCAGAATTTCTTTTGCTTGCAAATCAAATTGTTTCATCGTTTCGTGTTCAACGATGGCGTTGAAATTAGACGCCACTTTCGTATTTGGACGTAGAAAGGGGAAATTAATAACCCTTTTCTTGGATGCTCTTAAGATCTCTACTTTTCCGTATTTTTTTGCGTGGCCTAAGGCTAGCGAAGATGCAACAGGCCTCCACTAACAAACCCAGGGATTCTGGCACTTCTTGTCTAGTGGCCTCGACATGTGTAGTGTCATACATGGAAGAATGCTAGTTACGTTACAAGGCTGTTTCTTCTGCTTTGCATTCCCTCTGGAGTAAAAAGTCTGCGGAGAAGTGACAACGGGAAACTTGAGATAAGACTTAGGGCCGCGCATGAAATCAGAGATCCACGAATAGTTTTGTACTTGGCTTTTTTTCGCGAATCACACGTTTATTACTCTCCATTTTACTCGCATTTTTTCAACTTCGACGTAACGAATAAAAAATAATTCCTTCGATGGATTTGGGGCCCGGAAAGTCCGGAATTATTGCAGTAACTTCTCGAAGTTTTTACGAAAGATGATTTCCCTTAAAATGCGAGCCTGAAGTGTTTGAATTTCACGCTTTTTTTGCATCTCGCGAATACTTCATTTCCACTTGAACGATCTCGATTATTATGAATCTTCGTTCCCTCTCTGACAGCTCGGTATATAATTATACTTTTCTCGACCTTGGAGACGCGAGAGGAAGAGAAAAGCCACAACGAGCGTACCCGGATTTTCTCATTCTGGAAAGGAACAAGCATGTTTGTACACCTCGTACTCAGCGAATGTCGAGTGCTTACAAAAATTTTGCAAAATGCTATACACGCCGATGTCGCCTCTCGATGAAGCGTGATTTTTCGACGTAAATAATGGAATGCTCATGTAAGGGCTTCAAAAATATGAATATTGATGTGCTGATGCTGCTCAATACGAGGAACAAGGGCCCTCGGCTCCTGCAATCTGTTAATTCTCATCCCGCTATCTTCATCGAATTATTTCACGTAAAAGAGCATTTTTCCGATCAAAAGCTGCAAAAATACATGAACAATAATAGGTTCAATCAACGTCGAAAAATATATAAATTAACACCGGTTAAACGAAGTATTAAAAAACGAAGGGGCAAGAGGACAAAAGAGGGAAGAATTGAGATGATACTTTCATAAAGTCGCTCGCTGATCGTTAAGATTAGGATGCTGAGTATCGGTATTGTTGTAGAAGCGACTATTTCAATGTACCCGGCAACAAAAGACGTTATGTGTGCGTGACAAACGAATGAAACATGAAAATATTTTCCATTTTCTCATACTTCCTTACACGTAGCTATAGTGATTTCCTTCTCCCCCCCCCTCCCCCCTTCCCCCCCTGTCAACTTATATTCACCCTACGATATCTTTTTATGATGCACACGTAGAAGAGAGTAGGAAGAAGAGGGCGTAGACTCGCACTTACACCTATTTCATACAGATCCGAACGGATACTGCTGACTGACTATGAAAGGAGAAAGAGGAGCGAGGGGTATGAGAGAAGGATTTGATAGAAGGAGGCAGATTATGCTAGGAGGTCCATCAAGAGAGTCTACATATAAAATCATAAAGCACGAGACCACGCCTACCACCCCTGCAAAGCCACCAATCGGCACGAGGTGCATTTAAATCGCAACCCCGGCGTTGCATTGTGCCAGCGTGCTTTTTTTCCACAGGCGGGGTGAACGGTAGTCACGCAAACTTATCCCCATAACACCTTAGATCTCCGTGCAGGCGGACAGGAATATTCCTATTTTTCATGCGAGGATATCTAAACCATTTTGCACTCAACTCCCCAGCTCCTTTCATAATTCTTCTTTTTTTAAGCCATTATCTTCAGTTTCCGAAGAGTGCCTTTAGATTTCTTTGAATCCTCGAGAGCATGCATTCTGCGTCATTTTTATCTGGGAGAATCCAGACTTGAGATTATTTCCATTTTCGTATGGGGAAAATGATGATTCTTCGTCAACAATTTTAATTGTTATTCCTCGTAAAATAATTGTTCTTTAGTTTCTTATTGGATGTAAGAGACTATTATTAATGAGACCAATGGAAAACCTGCTTTCCTTTTTTTTAAACGAAAATGTGTTTACTTTATTCAGCATTGAAATTTATTTTGATCTGGGGAACTTCGTTGTGTCGATTGTATATGAAGAATTTTATTTTCATTTTTAAAGTATGAAAAATCGTGGAAGTACGCTTCTTCATTATTTTATGGAAATGATTAATTGTATAATTGGGGAATGCGAAATTTCAAACTTTACCTAAAAGCGTCCGAATGGCGGATTCGCTCTTGCAGATTTTCGTATTGTTCATTTTCAAAATGTTTGCTTCATACAACAGTTTTTATATTTTTAAATTGGTAAACGCTGAATAAAATGTTACAGAATGAAACTTTTCTTAAAACTGCTGAAATTAGTCAACTTATCGAAATGTACGAAGAGAAAATTATTCAGTTCAATATCTTTTTTCCGTTTGAAGTTTCGGAAACAAAAGTCTACGTTCTTAATCACCAAAATGTATCAGAAGTAGAGATCAAAGAGTTTTAAACATGTCTTCATGTGATGCAGATTTATGAAAAGTAGATGAGATTCAGAAAACGATGAGTCTGATACCGAAATATTTCATAATAATCGCTGTGCAACATCATAATGATCGGGAGTAAACGCCATTATTATTCAAGTTGTATACGCGCTTATATTAACTTATACATTCACATAAACACCGTCATGTTTGCATTTTATCAGGATACAATAATGACGTGATCTTAACATATGCGCATAAATCCATTATTAAAATCCAGCGGTCTTTGTACCAGTCCAGCCGACATTTTTATCTTCAACCCTTCACGTGCGTGCATATGGAGCTTGCAAAATCTCGGCATGGTATAGTCGAAAGGACGACTTTGTCCATATGTCATTAAATTCTATAATTACGAGTGTAATTATAGTCTTACTGAGGGGGCTGGTTTGCCCATTCTCTTTTTCTTTTAAATATTTGTTTAACTCGAATTTTTTCAGTTTTTCGTCGAATTTCGGTGAAATTGCATGGTTTTTTCGTTTATTCGTTCATTTGCAAAATCAAATTTTCATCTACATGGGTTGCTTTTTCAATTCATATTTTTCATTATTTTCAACCGCAATTAATTATCCAATCGAAATAAATAAAAAGAAGACCTTTTTTCTGCGTGGTTCCTTTTTAACCCTCTTCAATCGAAGTAATACAAAAATATATTTTTATACAGTTTTCCAGAATTTGTATAAAATATAAAAATATTTGTAACGTTCATCAATTTAAGTACAATTAGCTTCTGAACATGAAGTAACACTGATAATACGACATTTGAACACCGCATAAAGATGATTGAACTTGGGATAAATTTTCTTTTATAAATTATGGCGAACTTCAATCTTCCAACCCAAGTGTTCGTTTTACTTTGCGTAGACAGTGTTGTAGTATATAAAACGTGCCACTTGTACTAAACCACTTTCAACTATGCAAAAATGAAAGTCAGAACTGCTCATACTCGTATACTGAATTGTAAAATGTTGTGGGAACTTCAGAAAAAGGAGCTAATAGGTTAATTTCAATAACGACTTTTATTTTTTCATCTCCACTCCTCCGTATCACAAGTATACAATTTCTTAATGAACGTGTATACTTTACCAGTCAGCCACAAATTGAAATCACGTAGAGAATGCTGCTAGTTTTTTAGAAAATGAAACTATTCCATCATCGTGCTATTATCTCGTTTGAATCGCCAGGACACCATTTGAGGAAGGCACGAGAAAAATACGAAGGCTTTCATTTCTAAGGTATCGAAGAGTACAAAACACAATTTTTTCCGAACCACTAGCACACTACAATAGACGTCTTCTGGTCCTGACAAGCATTCAAGCATCCCTTCCTATCGCTTCTGGTAGGAAAAGCAGAAGGGTGGTTGAAATATCACGGATAACCGCCCTTTTGATTCACAAGACGATTGCCACAATGGCCAACGGTCGAGAATGACTTTCCTACATTAGATCCTTGCAAAAAAGATTGCTCCGCTTTCAATCGTATGCCTAGAATGTTAGGAAAATCACTGATAGCGACTTGTGCAATTTCACAAATGGATCCTTCACATCCAGGAACTCGAACGCTTCGACGTTAAAATGAAATCTTTTTTTGCTTCGGTAAAGAATTTCGCAACGAACTTCTTTTTACGATAGTCCCAGTTGAATACTTTTTAATATTTCCAATTCGTTATTTTGATTTTACTAAAAGTGGTCCAAGACCACAGTATCGCATTTCTTTACTGAAACAGCCAATACAATTTGCTGAATGGGGGCTTGTACTCAGCCAGCTAACTTACTTTGCTAATTCAATAAACTAGACCAGCTCACTGAACGAAGAAATACGAGACGACGGATAAAAAAGTTAGCTCGACGTGCTCGCAGAGTCGCCACATAAAACAGAAGCTGAATTAATTGTATTCTTCTCCCAAAAATGACGGATAATCAGTTTATTAAGAAATGTTTAACAATTTCGATGGTATTATTTATAACCTGTTTACGTCGTTTTATGAATCAGGAAAAAATAAAATGATTAGTCGAGGATTTGAGTGGACGAAAGTAAAAAAAACCAATTTAAACAAAATGCAATCGCCATTTTACAGCGATGGCGTTGAATTCTGGCACGGTGAAAGGGAATAAAAGAAATTAAATTGTAATGGCTTTACTGTTTTCAGTCAACGGAGCATACAGCCATTTTCTATCGAGAGTTAGCTCGTTAGCGTTAAACGTAATTGCATCACTTGTGACTGCTGTGCGACCCCCACGTAGCGAGGGAAGAGGTACTAGGATGACGCGAGCTTCTACATAGCGCCGTATGAGTCATTTTGATTGGATCTTTAAATCAAGGGTGACGAAATGGCGTCGAAAAAATGCTCCCATAATTCGAGAGTCCTTTGTAAAAATGAAATATGCGGACCGAGCTGAACTCATAGATTCATTAAAAATTGTTTGAACAGCAGTAACTTCCGCGTAGAAACTGAGAAATGAAGGATTCAGTATTTATTTCCAAAATTGCATGTACATAACTTCACTTTTCAAGCGAATCAAATATAACTTATAAAGCTAGAAAATGTAATCAAATGCGATGAATGTCGGTGCCGTCGATATCGATAAAATTGTGGTATTTTATCTTATGCGATTATTGTCCGCACCCCGGCACCATTATCAAATTTATTATCAATTTTGAGCGAACGGCAATTTCCTCGTGTACCTTACGTTCGGAAGAACTTCATTTCTACTCCCAGTCGACCGGAAAACTCGTACGAATGGTTGCTCAGCCATTTCCTCTCGAAGAAGAAATTGAATAAACGGAGATGGAACTGGTTTTAGGCATTCTGGGCTTGGAGGCAGATAACATCCCTCGCAGTATTTTCGCCCTCGGAGTCTTTTCGAAAAATTATTACCTTTTCCCGGCAACTTAATAGATTCACGACAATTTTTCTTTTTCTTCATTTCAACATTTTTAGAACTCAAAGCGAGATACCGTAGTTTATTATCTTAGTCACAAAAGTTGACTACAATTTTTGTATAGCTCGGGGTGCATTTCAATTTCATATCTATCGACATAATACGGGCGTCTCTGGTTACCATTGGACGATTTTTTGAATTGCGTAACTCCAATTGGTATTCGAACAAAACGCGTCGAAAGAAAAGGAATTCTTTTATGAAAATAATGATGACACTATAGAAAGTGTTAAAAATTACGTTTCACAATTCTAAGGGTGTGCGAGGCTCGTCAAAACCAAGAGCATCGTTCTTCATACTTTTCCACAGACGCCATTTTGTCATTAAAGTTCCCATCAGGAATGGTAAGTCATTTATATCCCTCAGAGGCTTGTTGCGAACGTAAAAGGGTTTACGGTTGGTGGTCCCACTCAAAAGAACCCTTTGAACAATATTTTTATATTAATGGCCCCTGGCTCATACCAATCCGTAAATATTTCTCGTCTCGTTTTTTCGCATTTTTCTGCATTGAAAAACATTTTCGCTACAAATCAGTTTGAAGTATTAATGGATTGACATGTCAATATTTTAGAAGTGTATTTAGGATGGAAACTATGATAAATTTACGAACGGGTGAGGAAAGGTTTCCGGTAAGATTTGCATGAATAAGACGTGATTCTGCAAATTGTACACTAAGAACAAAATTTAATGAGTGCGATGCACATTGCAATATCGTTTCCTGTTATCAAACATTACCATCTCCGCTGAGAGAAAAATGCATCGTTATTTATTTATTTATTCATTTATTTATTTATTTATTTCTTGAGTCCGACAGTTATCTTAACAATAAAGCATCGTACACTAAAAATTGTAACAATACTAATAAGTGTACTTATTATTCGGTTGAAAAAATATTTAATCTAGAGTACACTGAAAAAAATTTACTGTTACGTCAACAGGAAAAACATTGTTGAAATTCGGCCCGAAAGTAATTTTACTGTTGTGTTTACACCTGAAATTCCTGTTATGGCAACCAGAATTTTTTGTTAACTCAACAAAAATGAGCACACAAAAAAAAGACACAATTAGTATTTTCTTAGGTCTCACTGTTTTGAATGCTACCACTAACAACAAATTATTTTTAAATTGCCACAAAAATTCTGCTCACGATAACATTATTTTTCAAGTTAGCGCTACAAGAACTGATTACTGTTACCGTAACAGGAAAATTTTTGTAGCGTAAAACGGAATTCATTGTGGGGCTGAAAGTAATGCCCCATACAAGTGTGACTTTGTTGACATTACAGGGCAAATTTTTCTCAGTGTACATTATTTAGTAAGATCAGTTTGGTTACTAGAACCATATTTTATGATTATTGTGACTTAAAAAATTACTAAAAGTTTACGTAGAATTCGTATTGACAAGTATATAATGCCTTAGGAAAAAACTATGAATGAAAAATAATCGAATAATTTGTTAAATTAAATAATTACACATGAGTTGTGCGCAAAAGCACTCGAATTATATCGTTGATCAGTTCAATAAATCTTTACAGTGTATGGAACCGCCTTTTTCTGACGTTTGTATTGATTAATAAAAATACGCTATTTATACAGGGTGCCCAGAATTCGCCGTCAATAAAATTTTAAATTCCTGCTTGAATTTGGAATCGAAACATCCCATACGATTTATCTTTTCGTCAATGAACGAGCACGCCAGAAAAAGTGTGTTACTCGTAAAAATCGTGAGATTCGGGTCGAAGCATTTCGTTGATCCGTGAATTTCCCGTGAAAAAACGCTTATTCCATCGTGTGTGGCGTTTGACAGGCGAAATCGAAAGATTAATCTGTCACATTTGGCTTGTGTTCGAACGTGCATCGATTCTCGTACCGCGAATCGATGTGCGAGTCGATAATGTCCGCGAATGTGTGCGTGCACAGGCGTGTTCTCAGTGTGTGCTCGCAGAGTGTGCTGCAGGTTACGAAAAACACGAAAAACCGTGAGTAATCAGAACAGTTATCTGTGAATTCTCGATTCCTTTGCCGTTAGTCGTCGAAAATAACGTTCAAATTCATCCCGAAATACTTGTTTTCCTTCGAGCTGTCGGTCTTTTTTACTGTTTTATCAGTTTTTGATAGAAATCAATCAAGAAAAATGGATTGACAGTTTGATGGGACGAGTTTTCTACGCGACTATTGTGTTTTTGGAGCTTTTTATGAGGAAAACGAGAATTTTAATTAAGATTGTTTTTGCGGGGCGCCTGCGAGTCGATACGCCGGGCCTGGGCGTCAGCGCGTGGAACGCCATGATTGGCTGGATAAAAACCGAAATAACTATTCAGCAGTTCGACATGAAGAAAAATCGTATGGGACTTTTCGATTCAAAATTCAGAATAGAATCTGACGTTTTTTGTGATCGTAAATTCCGGTCAGATTATTCAGAAATTTAACCATTGCAGAAAGACCTTGCATTCATTCATACTTGGCATTTTAGATACAGTTTGCAGAATGCAAGCTTAAATACCGTCCTCAAAATTTAAATCGGTGAAATTTTTACTATGATTATGAATTACGATATCACTAATTCAAATTTAGAAAACGCGATTGAGATGGACACTAGTTTTTGCAGTAAGAGTCACAATATTTTTCCTTTTTTATGGGATTTTATCTAAAAATGAAAATAATGTTCTATTAAAATTTTAAAGAATAAGCAAATGTACAAGATTAAAATGCCGGTGTTTGTTTTATAGCTGGATATTCGTGCCACTGCGTTTTAGCAAAGAATAATACTTGAATCTTTTTTTTCGATTATAAATTTTTGCCACAATTACTTCTGATAATAACATTGTTACTTCTAGTAAAAAAGTTTATCGATCTTGTGTGGCTAACTTGCAGCGTGTCCTAATCAAGTAAAATTTATCGCAGATTGCATTATTAACGGATTAATTTTCTTCGTGTTTAGAATATCATTCTTATCGCAAGAAAATCGAATCCTCTCGATGTTTGTAGGTATCAAATTACACTATCTAATTTATTTTAACCTCGGAAACAATGATACACACGGAGAGAGAAATTTGTTTAAACTTGATACGAAATGTCGATGGAAAATTATTATTTTAAAAAGTAAAGTAACGCCTGTACATTGATAACGTAAAATTTTATTGAAGTGACATTTATAGTTTTACAAAGAAGAACAAATTAAAATCACCAATGACGCAGCATTCCGCAAAAAATTTTAAAATCACTAGGATGATGCAGGCTTTTGCCGATTTTTATAGCGGATTCCTATAACATCACTTCGTACGTTACTACTCAGCTGGCGCCCGGCGCTAACTCGGCGTTAATTCGGCGCTTGGTGTTAATTTGACGCTAACTTGGCGCTCGGCGTGCACACGCGCTCGCGTGATAAAACTTTCATACAATCTCATTCGAATTCAGTTACATCTGCTTATACCAACTCACTCAGTTGAAGTTGGTGCGAATTATCTAATCTACAATTTATACATTTTGCAGTCAAAACCCTTTTTCAGTCAAAATTGGTAGCAAAACTAGTCAAAGTGTTGACCAAACAAGTTTAGTCGAAACCAGTTTTGACCGAACCAAATCTTGCAAATTGCATGGTTATTAATAAAGCGATCATCATTTGTTCAATTCTTTATTCATTGGTATACTTATGTGGAATTTCTAGGAACAAAATAATGAACAATCAAATCATTCGTGATTCATCTTGACAGAATAGATTTTAAAAACAAAAATCAACATTTATCTGACATTTTAAAAATGATTGAAAATTGTTGAAGAGATAGCAATTAAGTATTTTAGTGGTCGATTAAAACAGGCAGCAATTTATTTGTTTACAGGTCCCGCATTTTCGCGGGGCTCTTACGTCACGCGCGAAAATGCCCCATATTTATCTGTAGAACGACTATTTGGGAAATGGATGACTTAATTATCATACACTACACTCAGATCGTGGTTCTAAAAAGGTTAAAAGATTACTTCGCGACATTATACAGCGCATTTTCGCGCGTGACGTATACGGACGGGACCTGCGAAAATGCTCAGAATGTAATAGTATTTTAATAAATATTACGTGGAAATTAATATTAGATGAAGGAATGAAGCTTCTTATTTTTCTTCCTATTGGCCATATCAAATTTCTCAAAATCTAAATTAAATATGTATTCGTTTTTGCTGCATATGAGCACCTTTCTGCAAGAACGACTTAAGTCGGGTCGCGTACAAACGAGAAAATTCGAAAAGGAAATTAAAGAACTCCGTAACATTTTCAATTTTTCATTTAATTGCTTTACTGCGCAATCATTTCCAAG
>JABFQM010000769.1:0-28952 GCA_022816865.1 Zelostemma sp. ZL-2020
CTTATTTTTCACAAATCAAAATCAATAAGTATACAGCGCACACACTCTACAGGCATCTCAAGTTAAATTTTCATAGAAGTGCCATGAAAAATAGTATGCGTTACTCGGGGAGAGGCAACGATTTCACTCGTGTGATATCTGCCCTCGCTTCGCTCGGGCAGCTAACTTCACACTCGTGAAATCGTTGCCTTTCTCCCCTCGTAACGCAATATACTATTTTCTGAATTGTCTATCGTTTTCAAGTTATTGTTGAAAGACTGACGTCTTTCTTTTTTCCCTCCAAAGGAAATTGCTTAAATTGTTTACGATTTTCGATAAATCTCATTCCACCAGCAGATGAAGGACATTTTTTAATTTACATTGTACTTCTCAAATCAATGACCCGAAAAATGGACGAATTGTTGCGAGAAATAGCTTTGAGAAAGAAAGTTGATAACAAAGTACGATCGATTTTATTATTTAATTCGGAAAAGCGAATGAGCAAAAATGAGGCATCATTTTGTATAAGAATAAAAAGCTGTAAAAATGCATATTATGTACATCGTACACAAAGCATAAGAATCACGAATGGTAAAAAGCAGTTAAAATGGGACGTGAAAAATAACGTCGAGAACAGCATTCGCAGTGAATAGTAATGACCAACCTTGATAGGCTCATTTGCAGGGGCAGTCTAAATTAAATGTGTAATTGCTGACCGAAAGGAAAAAAGATTATTTTTGTCCTACACTGACTTTTGGACAGAAATCGTTCTGCTTTATGGTCTGCTTGGTAATTAAACGTCGAAATGGCTCTCTAATTCTGGCGAGATTGAAAAATGAACTCACCCCAAAAACTGAATGTTTTCGGTCGAAGTCAATACTTTCTTGCGTTCCAAATAAATGGGTGCTCGCTTTGAAATTTGTGAAAGTTCAATCTTGTTTTTGTGGTAAAAAAACTTATAAAGAGAATCGAGTAAAATCAATTAAAAACGTGAATTTAACCAAATTATGGTGGTTTATTCAGCTGGTTCTTTTGGGCAGATAAATTTTTCACAATCTAATATATTTTTAATGCGGACATTTTTTGCTCGAAGTAAATATTTTTGTTCCGGGATTAGAAAAATGCGGAAAACTCACCAACTCCGATAAACTTCCGTCCTTGGAGTCGTGAAATAAGGACTTACCTGGAACAAAATAATTCTGAGATCAAAAAAAAATATTTAAAGATAATAAACATACATAATAAAAATGAAAATCAATTTTGCGATTCATTTATTAAATTTAAGTCAGCACCTTCTGATGATGACGTGAAGGCCCCGAATCCCCTTGTCGAAATTTGCGTGTGACGTCATGCACACACATCGCACTTCACAAATTGACACACATACTTTTTACACGATAAAAACGCGAATTCGTATGGTGACGAAATTCGCATATATCTCCTATTATGACATAATTCCATTTAAAACCCAAAAACACCATTTTTTGCCAATTTGACGCGAGTACAACTGATTCGATCGACGATTTTACAGAACGCGTCAAGTTGCTTGCTTATTAGATCGAATAACATAGAAATAACTGTATACATTGACGCGGAACGATCGTGTATTTATAAGTGGAAAATTATTCACGAAATAAATCTTCGAACGCGTTATCTCTAGTTTTATAACTTTTTATTGTAATATTGTACGAAATTTATGCAAACAAACTGTATTTTCGGGTAACGATAAAATGAAATTCTGCCGAAGTAGATAACATGCCAAATTCAACACCGCGAGAGTTAATGTTTTTATCGAGTACTAATTTTCATGCACAAAGTTATACGCATATCCGGTAGGTGTGTATGCGTGTGCGTAACGTCATTCGGAAAGTTTGACAAGACAATTTGGAGGTCAAACCTTGTCATCGAAAGGATACTAAATTTAGTTGAATAATTACGTTTAATAATTACGAAAAATAAAATAGCTTTCCGAAATTCGGCCGGTAAAAAAATTTAAGGATACACCTCAATAAAAGTGTAATTAAATTGTAAAAAAATGTATTCGCTCAAAAGAATAGCTGAATAAACTACTATAATTGGGTTTAATGCATATTGAATTTCCACAAACTGCAGAAGGATGCCAACGTCCCGTTGTTGATAAACTCGTTAATTATTTTCACCGTTTTCATAGCGTTCCAAAGAAATAAAAAAGAGCGGCGCTTATTACAAATTTTATTTCAGCCTCGACCCCAAGAGGAATAATTTTCCACCGTTTCATTGTATAAAAATGTGATACTACGAACCGGCAGCTTGTCGCGTGCGCGGGAGATGTTGTTCGCGATAAAAAAAGCGGTCGTAAAATGTCAGACCGTTCGCAATACGGACGGGGCAATTGTTCGCGCAAACTTCGTAAAAGCGCAGTGATAGAAATATGAATATTTTCGAAGCTAGAGACGTCCATCGGGAGAGCCGGTTTTTGTTCATTATAATGGGTTTACTCGGTGAGCGCAAATAATACTTATAAAATGTAAAGCGATTACGAAAAATCAAATGAAACTCGAGAACTTTTCCATCGCTCAAAGTTTCCCACGAGGCTTTGCTCGCTAATTTATTTTTCCTCAGGAATTCGTCGGCTGAAGTACGTGAACTATTTCAACGTAGTTATCGTGTTTATTTTTTATTACGGATTATTATTCTTTGTACTTCAGTACATGTACGATTCCATTGAAACATCAAAAACCTACGCCAAAAGCGCAAGCACGCGTGAGATTCAAACGGGTTTGAACTTTTTTCTTATGCCACTTATAATTTCGTCCGGCTTCGTAAACTCGTGGAAAGTAGAGCGGACTTATGAAGATATCAAAAAGATCGACGACAGATTTGCGCACCTTAATTCGCACTTCAACCACGAGAAATTCGCCCGGCGAGAGTTCGTTCACGTTTGGAGGATGATCATTTTTACAATACTCGTTGCTCTTCTTGATTATTATGGATTTATGAAGCCTGACGTGACCTACAAATACGTCTTGGGATGGCTCGTCGATCAAAGCTGGGAGTTCGTAAACAGTGTAGTACTTTGCGCTTTTGTCGTTCTGCTGACGAAAATTCGCCTGCGATTTGACGAACTTGGAAAAATATGCACCGAGACGACGAAAAAGGATGAATACAACGTAGAAGTTGATCTCGAACTCGGTAAGGGAGAGATTTTTTAAATTTGAAATAGAAAATTTTAAATAATTCGGACTCCAAAAAATTGTTACTGGAATCCAAAGTTTTTCCATTGACTTGTTTTTGTATTTGAACCCATAATTTTTCAAGTTTAATATAATGTAAAAAAAAGAGAAACCATGCATTTTAGAAGCCCGTATAAATAATGAATTTCGAACAGAATTATTCATACTCGAGAAGGAAATGAATATTGAACCCTAGGAAAAATGGAAAAGTTAAAAAAAATATGAAAAAATTCAAAATCATGAAAAATTACAATAATTTAAAAGATAAAAAAATACGGAAGAATACTACAGAAAAATTCGAAAAACGATAATACCAGTTTTTTGTAAATTTCGTTTCATATTCTCGTGTAATTTTTCCGCATTTTTTCATATTTTTTCAGATTTGTCTGTACTTTTTCGTAATTTGAAATTTCCACCATGGCAAAAAGAATTCCACTGTTACGCTTTCAATCGCCAAATTATTTGCAGATTTTAAATTCAAGCAAATGACTCCGATATACAATCAATTGCACGTGCTTTCCCATATGGTCAACGAAGCTTTCGGCTTCCAAATATTAATAATCGGGAGCGTTGTTTTCCTCAACATTATCATCAGAACACATACGCTATACTGGACAAGCAATGTTTTATTCGACGCAGCCGACACCGTCGCAGAATTCATCTGGATCACGTTTTTCTTCGCAAAATTCGTCTACGTCGTAAAAGCTTGTCACTCAACATCTGCGAGTGTAATCGATATTTTCACTGCAATTGATTAAGAATTGATAGAAAAGCTATTTCCAACTCGAAAATTTCCTTCCAGGCCGGAAAAGTCTACAAATATTTAAACAACTATGCCAGAAAAGAGGCTTGCCGATTTCCAAAAGATCGATTTTCATTTCGAGCTGTCAGTTGCGCCGGACTTGAAGAGAGCGATCTGAAATTTACGGCACGTCAAGTTGTAATCATTGACTACGCGATGTTGAGAAATGTGAGTAAATTCCAATCGGCCCATAAACGTCAACGATCGGAAAAAAACGATGATTTTTCTAATGTGAAACAAACATTGCAGATGGTTTTATTGCTGGCCGGTTACGTGGCTCTGATTTACGAAGCTACGACGGATCGTAAGTGAAGAGCGTTGAAACTCGTATACGCTCGTGTTACCAGCTCGAAGTTTGCGTGTATTAACTTGTTGATTCAATAATTACATTGTTGAAAAGTGAAATTCAATCGGCAGCCAATAAATCCGCAGGGTCAAGAGTCGCTTGTACCTTTCGTCGACTTATTGCGCGAGGGCAATTTCCGGTTGTAAGCGGTCAAGACTCGTTGTATCGCTGAAGATCGCGGCGATAAATACGCCCGTTGGAATGCTCGCGGTGTACAAGTTTTATGGCTTTGTAAAAGCCAAAGAACGCGATGCGCGCAGCGTCCAATAATAATGCCCAAGCCCCGAAATAAACATTTCACGATTCAAAATCTATTTAAGCATCGTCAAATTCGGCGTCGTAAAAATGCAGATCTGATATTTCATGGATCTCGTTCCGAGGCGCTACTTTCATCGAAATAAATTATTCGCCACGGAAACACGCATGAAAAAAGCTGTTTTCGTTTAATTCTTGTGATAAAATAGCATCGACGTTTAATGAATAATGGCATCGATATTGAGGAATAAATATCGCGTTCGATCGCTAATATTTTTGCCGGTAACTGTCCGAAATACCATTCGTATATTTCTTTTGGGAGATAATATACAATGACGAGCATCGCGCGAGATGAATCATCGATAAAATACTTGTAACCCATACGCTTACAGTGTTAGTTCGTTTTACAACGACCTGCATTCGGTATCGAATAAATCATGAGGGATACACGATGCTGGTCCGATATACGTATGCATACAAGTGCGGAATCGATACCGGCATCGATTGACGTAAAAAGAAAGTAGAAAGCAAATGCAAATACTGCACAATTTCGATGCGCCGATAGGAACGCGGCACTGTAATTATAACGTGCTTGATTTTTTTGCCATTCATTGGAACATTTTGATGATTGCTATTATCGGTCCTCGACACATTGTTTTCGAAAGTTAAAAAATTGAAACGGACGAGTCGTAATCAACATCGGGCCAATTGCATTATTCATTTATTCGAGCTCCTCTCTTTTTTTTCCATCCGCATTTTTCCAAGTGCGAATGCCGATAAATAGCCTCGCCATATTCGGCGCATTACGAAACGGTGGAATCATAATTTCTCAGAGATTTATTAATTCACCGAGTGGACAGGGCATAAATTTGCGCGAAACCGGCCAATTATGCGAGAACCGCGGCAGGATTGGATGTCAAGGTGACGACGAGCGACCGAGAATGAATCGGGGGAGTCTGGTCGTGCTGATCCGGTTTCGCGACGCGGGTTACGGCAAGCGTGGTACACGTGCACGACTGCACTTGACTCCCCAAGGCGCGCGGCCTTTACGTTCGGCACGAGCTGACCGATATGTCTCGGATTTACCGCGACGCTAATAGAATTCTAACTTGTTGCAACGCCGTCCATTCATCAAATTTTCCGTTTATTTCTCTTTCACAAATTTCTCTCATTCCATCAAAATTATTCCATCATACATGCAATTTCATCATCTCGAAAAAAAGGAATTCAAAAAACAAAATTCAAAAATACTTTACTCTCAAATGAAATATAGCAAAGAATGTTTGCGTATTATACCACGTGCAATTTCATCATTGCTCTCCATCTTGGCCTTTTCTTTCTTTGTCCACGAAAAAAAAAAAAGATTTCCAGCGTGGGATTGAAGAAATGGCAATTTTCAAAGCGAGCGTTGGCATCGTTGGAAAAAACGCATTTCCAGATTAACTCGAAATGTCACATGAAAATTGCTCGGCGCGCGCTAAATAATGGGACGACGTTGTTTAGGCATTTATCTCGCCACCTACGGAGTGGCGTCTAGGCTGCAGTGGATGATTTCTCATTGTCGGCGCGGGGTCAAGCGCGCGCGCGCGCGAACCGTCGTCGTTTTACGCGGGAGACTTCTCTTCTCGAGCTCTCGATGCCGGAGCTCGCACAATGAGTCCGACGATCCTAAATGTTGTGTAACGCCGACGACTGCAGGACCGCTCCAGCCAAGCAATCAGCGGGTATTAATAAAAGAAAGCAATTACGTCAGCCGCAGAAGCACGGTGCGAATTAGATGCCTCTAATGCTTCGCTTTGCATTGCGCCGCGTTACATCAACACCAACGCGCTCGCTCGCTCGCTCCCATTGGGCGAAATCTGAAATTGGCAATGGAACAACGAGTCTTTTCATCGCTGCTTCGCTTCTCTCCGGCTCCGGTCTAATGAGCTTCGATTCTGCTTTGCACAACGACGAATGCGTGCGAGAAGACAATGCAGCAACTGACTTTCGATGATACAAAAATCATTTTTCAATTCTTCGTTTGATTTACATTTTCTTTTTTTTACGAACTGTATTGAACTTTGCTTGATCGAAGATAGTAATAAAGATACATCGCATTTGAATTAGATGTCGTTGTTTACAACACGCGTTCCAGATTCTAAGATCAAAGGTCAACGTGACAATCATTTCTTTTCGCATATCCATGACAATGAAGAACGAAATTTTCGTTAGGTAACAAGCTAATCAAGCTACTTTTGATACTTTTTTCTTGGGTACAAGTATAACAAGGAGTATCTTTAGGTCTTTGCATAATAGAAGGATTACGTCGCTTGTAGAAATTTTTGTCTGGAACGAATTTTTATTCGTTTATTGATGAGTTTTTTATTTTTCTGTAATTTGACTTGCGATAGACGTATTTTTCTCTCGGGGTCGAAGTGCAGTTTTAAATTGTAGTTTGCGCTGGTGCTAACGACCCAGTAAATGACACCTTTGTAAATTTAATTATCCCTATTCCGTATTTAAATCCTGATTGACATATCATTTGTAAAATGAACTGGAAGAATTAAAAAATTTTTTCTCATTCAGCAGTCGGAAATGGAACTTCAACTGAACGAAAATACACCAAATATCGAAGTCAATGGAAGTGATGGTAATTAAAACAGTTTGAGATCATCGCATTCAATGAGCTAATGGAGTTGGCGGAATTAACGTTAAATCAGCTTCAGAAATGTTAAAAAAGGTTGAAAGAAGATTACAATAATTAGCAGCTTTTTTCCGAATTAAAAACTCGGGAATAGCCAATTGCTCTCGTATTTCAATGGAATTTCCTCCGTAAAATTGAGAGTCTATAACCTTTGCTCTGCCGAACCAAAAGCCCGAACCCAATAACGTTCGGCAAAGTAGCGATGTATAAAAGGCATGAAAAATTCAACACGATAATTAAAAGTTTCCAGCGAACGATAAGTGCGCGATAAGATCCCATTACCCGGGGCAAGATGTAAAAGTGAGCAGAGAAATAACGTCATGGATCAATTTTCCACCGCGATTTCCGGTGCCTTTGGGAAAACTTCCTTCGTCTTTTCACGCTAATTCGCGGAATTTCAACCACTTATTTCCGAGTGCAAAAATTATTCCCTCCGTAATTGCGCGTCGATAAAACTGATGAATCGGAATAAAACTACAAAGTTTGGAGTACTTTGAATAGAGTTGAGGCCATCGTAGAACGGCGGCGATTTGTAAGACGAGGCAAATGAATAGATCGCAATCAAGTAATTACAGCGGTGAATTCCATATCTTTCCAAAGCTAAGGATGCATAGATTCGGACACAAACGCGTCATCGCGTGTCTGAAACCTTGGCAAACTCGAGCGCTCGTACTCCCCGCGATTATTTTCCAACGATACGTTCAAGGATCGAAAGTTTGCAATACAATTTCCATTTCCAGCTAGGAAATTGTCCCAGCGCGAGGCGATAAATTATTTGAAAAGGAAGAGCGGAATATATACGCGGGATTACAATTCCCTGGCGACTTTCAGACTGCAACTGTTGATACCTCCGAGAGACGAAATGAATAATACGATACTCATTTCCATCACGTTTTTCGGCATCATTTATTCATCTTTAAGAAACAAATCTGCGAGAAAACGAGAAATAATAAACGTCGTTCCTCATTTATTTTGGCTCGAAAATAATGAAAAATTGCGCTCGTGAATTATTAAGAGCCTTTGACATTGCACTGAAAAACGAAGTCCTGCATTAATAATGTACCGACTAGACCGTTCAAATTATTCAAACGGAAGAGCAGAGTCAAGGACTGTTTCCTATTTTCCCAGTTAATTCATTCGTTTCCCGGCTTTTTTTTCGCCTCGCGCGGAAAAGATAACCGTACGAATGAGCCGGGCACATTGTTGCTGAAAGTAATTCGATTCCGACGGTAAGTGCATATCGAGCGCGGCGTAACTCTCGCCGAGCATATTTACAATTAGCGCGGCTCTCGCGGCTCGGAATTACGGAATAGAACACGGGGTTAATAATGATGCACATGCTTAGGCAGAACAGGGCACGTTTGTGAAAGAGACGGCTCATATTAGATCTGTCGCGACGTATCAATGTATCATATAACGCGCAGCGACGTACCAAACTTTACGCAAAATTAGCCAACGTAATAAACAACGTCGCGCGCGGAATTACGAATCGTAAAATCATCGAATTTGCCGAAGAACAAACGAACGTTTTTTCCGTTGAAAAATGAAAACAGAAAGAAAACCGATAAAATAATAGAGCCCGAGTGATCCCGTAAAAGCTGGCACGAGCGAAACAATTCTTCCTGGAAAACATTATTCCAGGGTCCTTTCGCGATACTCGAATAATAATTTTCATCAAAGGGAACAAAAATGTGGATCGGAGACTTTAATTACTCGCTTTATTCGGAACGGGCAGTTACGTATGAGCGAAAAGTACAAAGAAGAAGAACCTTGTATATTTTCGGAATGATGGAGCGACTCGCCAGGGCTGCCAGTCCCGGTTATTATTTCCACAATAATATATGTCAGGACCATCTACGGTCTTTTAATAAACGCGCGCGAGTACCGTCTTCATTGATATATTAGTCGAATTTAAGAACATGTTTAATCTGTATGTCACGCGCGCAAGACGCTCGACGTCCTTGACATAATTATGAAAAGGAGAAAAAATATATTTGATATCACTCGAGTAGCGACGCTGCCATTGTACATCACGTCTCGCGAGAAAACTGCGAGACAGCCCGATGATTATCGGCGAAATATTGGGGAATCTTTGTGCCAGACTTTTCGCTGATCTCGCGATGCGTCCTCGTCTTCGTAAATGATAACACTTTCGAGCGCATTGCGAAAATTCGCGACGCCTTCCCCGAAATTCTCGTTTCTTGGTATCGCGACATTGTTTTATCGAACTAAAACGCGCGACTAATTTTGTTTAATCAATCATCCTGTACATCCCGTGGCCTTTGAACCAAGGCTACTTTTTAAAGCTGCGAATTCAGCGATTTTACAAAAGCATGATAAATTTGCATAAGTGGATTAAACGCAAAAAACGGAGACCTCGTTTCGCCTCTTCTTTAAACGCTCCGATTGACTGCAGGAAATTCTTCGAATATTCAAGTGAATTATTTAATTATGTATTCCGGAATTCATCCATTTTTTTCCCCGCGGATCGTTGTTTGCCAAGTTTAATATGTTGCCGATAAATTAGCTCGCTCGTAAGAAGAATCGGCTTTTCAATTGAGAGAGGGATTTTTTCCATTCTTATATTTTAAGCCGAAAATTGCGCAATCGTGATGAATCACGAGGTTCGCGAATTCACGAATTTCGCTGATCCCAAATTTTACACGTCCCATAATCCGCAGGTGTGACGAATTACACGGATGCGATTACTCCAAGCATTATTTCTCAATTGTTTTGTGCGATTCCTGCATAAAGTGTTGCAAAATAAGCGCGCGGCAACTCATTATTTCTGCTTTAAAAAGTGCTTTTATAAAGCAAAAGAGACTTTTCGTACGCGGTGCATGCTTGCAAAATTAACAAAACATTTTTTAACGCGCCATAAAACGTTTCAAACGTTCTCAGACGTATGATTTCATCGAATTCCAACGCGATCATTATCACCGATTAAACTTTACTAGATCATAAAATTCCAATTTACATAACACCAATTGCTCAATGCATTTTCCGATAGAAAAGAAACGTACGATCGAATGCCATATTTCGCACGAGAAAAAAGACGATGAAATCCATATTCCCGGCACTCTTTCAACCTTTAGACAATTCGACGAATTCAAAGTCGGAGGAAGCTGAAAATGTGACACGGATTCGCGTCACGCGCGGCAACATCCCCGAAGAAAAAGAAAACGCGATCGGAGATTTCATTTCCCAACTCTTCTTTACGCGATTTACAATCGCGCTCGGCATTGGAGGAGATAAGGGGATCGTAATCGCGCCTCGAAATGTCAGGAGCGCTAAGCACCGGCAAATCATAATGACTCTGTCGCGTGGGATATCGAGCGGCGTTTCTCGCTCGATACGTAACCTTAACCACCCCCAAAAGATCCACGGTTGTTGTCCCGTTGTATGGAGATCGGTGGCGCAACGACCTTGCTCGTGATGTTACATATCGGAGAATGGAGGATGATCCTCGCTCTCCCGCGAAAGTATAAAACCCGTCCAAAGCAGATGGTACCTCGCACTCAGCACCATAGTCATCTCCCATAAACACTCGCAAGTAGAAGGCACATACTTCGCTTTGGGACCCACGCACACCTTGCTTCCTTCTATCGGTCGCCGAGAGTTGGATAACGCCAATCGCCCAATCGTTACGAGGGTGAGTACTCGTCCCTTCGACATTTCCCTCGACTTGCTTTTCATATTCGCGCAGCCGGGCCATTTGCCAAGATTTTCAGCGCGCTCAATCGCTCGGAAAATTTCGTTCTTTTTCTCGAAACCCGATACGGCGCTCGAGGGCAATTGGGAGTTTTTCTCTCGGAAATTTTTCGGAAATAAAGAGAAATCATGTTCGTTCGGATGCTCAGAATAAGTTTTTCTCGTCGTAATCATAAATTTCCATTAGCAATTCGTGATGAAAAAGTAACTTTACAGTGCGTGCCGTTTTTCATTGCATTTCCATTAACTTTTTTTTGTAAATTTACCACACGTCTCAATTCATATATTTAATGTTAATTAACACCGAAATTTACGTTTCGTTGCCCTCGTATCGAAATCAAAAATGTATTTTCAATGTGGATAAATTTTGAAAATTCAAATCTCTAATTAATATTAAAATCGTTGTTCATGTAAAAAATTCTAGAAAGTGTCATTACGTAGGTCAAAAGTTTTGCCTGTATAAAAAGTAAGATACAGTCCGCTAAAAAGCGCGACATAGTTGTTATCATTTGATAAAAACGGCTCTATTTTCAAACAAAGTAAACTTTCGATTTTTAAGCGAATATTATTTTAAATTTACGGAATGTGAAAGGCATAAAATTATTGTGACTTCTTATTCTGGGTAGCACACACGCACGCATACAACCGTAATAGAAATAATTTTTATTAAGTATTACACATATTTGTTACCTCTTCAAATGATTCTTTACGATTCATAAAAAGCCGCTCATGCAATTGCAAATTTCACAGTACATATACGAACAACGCTACTAAAATATTTCCAATTTCTTCACAAATTAATTAGAAAACGCTTTTTTTCCTCAAAATTGCTTCAACAGTATTTTTCAACTCCTCGCTAAATTCGCGTCGTAACAATCGCAGAAAATATTAACGTCGGTTCCTCGAATTCGACCATCTACTTTAACACGGATTATTCAAGTCTCGAAAACTTTATCCGATTAAGCGCTGTCGGCGAGCGAGAGTTTCTGTTTTGTGCAAAACTAACGCCACTGGAACTCTTTCTTTCGCTCTCGTAACAAGTACAAATCCTCGTGAAAAACGCCTCTTCGAATTTTCATCAGCGTTATTAATGACGCAAAACGTTGGAAATTGATAAAAGGCGCTTGAGAAATGCGGAGCGTCCAAAGTCGTTATTGCGCGCTGAAACGAGGAATTCGCGATATTACGGTATCATCATCTGGCAGGCAGATTACCGCGCGAATCTGCTTATCTCGCCTCGATATGATTGGCGTCCGTAAATCAAACCGGCGAGATCGCCGCTTCCCTTGCGAAAGAGTAGCCTCGACGCTACGTGCGGGGAATCTCGCGCGCTCGTCTGCATTTATCAAGAACACGAGCATTTGCCTTTCAAGTGTATCGAGGCGATAATCCATTGCACGCTTCTTGTAAATCGAAGATGCGTATATACTCTTCGAATTGCGCAAACCCTCCCGGCTCCGATGAAAAATGAATCGGCCCGACCGCGTTTCTTTCTGTCCCGAACGTTGCGAGAGACCAAGACCGCGGCAAAGCATTTTTTCGCATTACCGTCAAGTGGATAAGTGAATGTTAAAATTCATTCTTCATCTCTCATGGAAATGATTGATGAATCGACCCAACGCTATCTTTCGCGCGATCGTGTATTATTTTGTCAAGGTGCCATAAATTTCGCGTCGTTCGGAAACTTTCCTCGGCAAAGTTTGCAACGTTTAAACTTCCCGAATTCGGAGATATGGAGCCAATGACGTTAGACAATTAACAAGTTTATTAGGTCACGAGTAGTGATGCTGAAAGTTTATGATCATCGAACCGCCGACTCGGGCATCGCGGGATGGTGTCATACGGCGTATGATGATGCCACGTAGTTAGGGAGTGTTGAGATCCGTGTTACCGATTTCAGAATCGAATCGCCGGTTGCAAAACGTTGCGTCTCTCTCGGTAAACTGCGACTGCGATCGCCGAGGCGCGTGGGCGAATCCGCTTTTCGGAAGACTTCGAATTCTTTGATTTGCAAGATCGAAGGTCCGGGGATTTCGAAAGAATTTAATGATGATTTCTGCGTTAAAATTGAGTCTCTTTTGTTAGATGTTGAGCAGGAGTACGGTGACGGTGTTGACGTTGCTGGTAGCAGGAATAGCGGCAAGACCGGAACCGCCGTTACAACAATACTTGCCACCGAATCAACTTTACGGTGCACCTCAAGGAGCTCGTCCGCCACCACCGGCACAGAGCGGCTCCGGACAATTTGGCGGAGTCCCTCAGTACCTTCCGCCTAATCAACAATACGGTCCGCCCGGAGCAGGGGGTGGTTTAGGAGGCTACGGCGACGACGCGAATAATGTAGGTTCCGAGATAATTACGCTTGTGAACACAAGAATTACTCGCTGCTGAATGTTAACAATCATGAATGCGTTGATTTCGAGTTGGAATTTCAAAGATAACAAAATTTCCGTATTATATTCGAAATTCCGTGTTTTCAATATCGAATAATTCAGCTCGAAATGGAACGATCGGAATTCGGTATCGTCGAAGGAATTGATCGATCCGTTGATTTCTGCTCTTGTTTCGCAGGGACCGGCTCAATACATGTTCGAATACATGGTAAATGATCCAGCAACGAACAACGATTTCGGTCACAAGGAGAATAGAGACGGAGAAATGACACGAGGCGTTTATTTCGTATTGTTACCCGATGGTTAGTTTAGCACTTTTTTGATAACTTTGATTATGAATCAACTAAAACGTGCTTTCACTGTGAAGAGGAGGTAAACGCTCAATCTTTTACCGAAACATTTACTTCAAAAGAGAGGGAAACTCTATTCAAAAAACAAGTCAAATTGCACTCTGAAAAATTGAGCATGTTTCGTAAAGTGGACACTAAAAGTATCTAGAAGATATCTAAGAAAGCGTCGTCCCCATAGCACTTTATTTTACAGAAATGAGTCGTCATTTTTTGTATGTTCGTTAGGTCGTCGACAAACTGTTGAATACGAGGTGGACCAATTTGGATATCGGCCGAAAATAACGTACTCGCAAGAAGGTCCAGGCTACGGCAGTGGAAATGCTGGAGGCTACCCAGGCAGCGGTGGATATCCAGGCGGAAGTGGAGGATATCCAGGCGGAAGTGGAGGATATCCAAGCGGAAGTGGTGGTTACCGTTACTAAACTTCACGTTCAAAGTTCAAGATATTTTATTCCGTCAAGTGCTATCGATATTTGCATCCACGCCGAGAAAAATGTCGAATTCCATGGAAAAAGTGGGTCTATATCACATCTATACATATTTAGTCATATTTTGTTAAGAAGTGATCGCTTATAGAATATTAATATTAAGTACACAATACTCTGTTATCATTTTCGATAAATAAATAGATAATTTTTGCATAGCTACATTGTTTATTCACCCTTGAAAATGTATTATTTCGAACCGGATAAAAACCATGTCAACTTTATCAGCAATCAAAGGCACTTGTCGCAATTAGCCGGGGTTGTAAAATGGTTTTTCACAAAATAGAAAACGCAGAGCTATAAAACGTCATCCTTGCACAATTAGATTTATCGATATATCAGTGGAGTCGCGGAAAGTGCCGTAAAACGAAAAAGCCGGTAGTAAAAAGTCCAATATTTTATTGCGCACCGCACACTCCAATGTTTATACTAAAAGTTCTTCATCCATCTATGAATATGATCAAAGAATATAACTCGAGAGCGATACTTTACGTCGAGAGCATGTCATATTGTCATAATCCTGATAAATATACTTGTAAGTACAATAATACGAACATGCAATGTCATTATTTTTGCAAAACATCGACCTGCCAATCGCACATCACTGCCTTTTCTACGGCTCTCAAACTGATCAAACCTCGTTGAATTTCAAACAACTCAATTACGAGATACAAGACTTTCATAAATGATGTGAAACGTCATATTTTCGCCGTCGAAACGTCAGCTCGTACGAAAAGAACGAAAGAATGACAACATCGGTCGAAGGAACTGAATCCTCGCGACCTTAATTTCGAGCGACGTCGCATCGGGAGGTCAAGAATCTGCGGACGTCAGACTCCGTACATCGAAGCGCATGTAGAGTCAACATAATAATTCTCCGGGGAACGTGCACGCTTTAATTAACGTCACGGTATAACTCGGCTTTATTACCAGAGCTAAAGCGCTCCTTACGCTCTTTACTTTACGATAAAATACAATAATCTATGTTTACGCTCGGATTTATAGCACTCGTAAATGGTGCATTATGTCGTCAATCTGTCACCTTTTACCCTCGTATAATCGAGCGGTACAATGCGGTGCCGAGGCCTTAGGATGAATAAGCGTATCGATTGTTACTGTCATGCTAACACGTAACAAACACCGAGATCCGAGCGCATTGCCCAAGATGACGAATCGGAGGTGAAATTGACGACGCGTTTCATAGGAAATAATGCCGAGTTCCCCAATGAAAATGTTCCCGTTCGCTGATAATTTACAGAGCTCAAAGTTTCGTACTCGAGGCTGATTGAAAACTCGAAGGAGCGTTTTTCAGCTCATTTAATCAAGCTCTCGGCTCTAATGTTGTTTTAACGAATGCGAATGTTTTATGTCTCACAAATTATATACAATTATGTGTATGTCACGTCAAACGGAACGCCGGCGTAGCGAGACGAACCTTTGTTGTTCCCTTTCAACGGCTCTTGTGAGATTCATGCAACATTCTTTCTTTTGTAATTCTCATCGAGTTCACATGCATAAGTGGGCACTTTGTTAACGTCATTACGTCCGAATTCTGGATTTTCTTGCAAAACTTCTCAGGCAACTTTTTCAATATTTAAGACGCGGAAATGTATTAAACGGGAGATAAGTACATTTTTGAGTTTATAATTGTAAAAGATTGCGTAATTTTTATTTTTTTTCAACAGTTTGATTACTAACACGAAGAAACGTTCGATATCAAATTAACTTCGTCTTTGTAAACAATTAGAATCATGACGGAAATGACACTTTTCGTTATAAAAGAACATATACGAGATTACCATATATTGCCATACGTGAAAAAGTTTTTCCCAGACGAGCAAATTCGATTAAAGGAGGTATCAAATGTCACTAATTAACGGCGAAACTTCGCAACGAACTTTGAGAAGAGAAAATTCGCGAACGAATGGAAGAGTAAATAAGAAAATTTGAACAGCTGCAAGTTCGTAAGACTCTGACGCAACTCCGAAGTCCAAATGTTATGCGAAACGTGAAAGTAATGAGATCTAAGTTCACGTATTGCGAGCACTCTCCTAATGAAACAAAGTAATGGCTTTCGTCCGAGGGAGGAAGAAGATCGGTACACCTAATCTCCTTGTTATAAATTAAATGCCTTGAAGATGGCATCGAATTTTGCTCCAATTATCCATTTATCGCGACATTTTTACGATGAAAAGAAAACATTGAAATTCCGAAGTTTCGCGTCGTTACGCAATGCCTTTATTTTCACAAGTCACAAAAAATATCGACGATATGTACAGATGTAGCTTCCCAAAGACGATTTCTCGCTTTCTCATATTTCGCGGAAGAAAAATGAGCGAGTCAAATTTCCGCGCGGTGTGTACGGTGCATACGAGCAGGTTTGCATGTTTTTGAATAATTGAGGCGCTCCTGATCGGAGCGATCTATTCCCAAAGAGATGCCTCTGAAGGAAAAGTGAAATCCCTCCATGCAAATCAGCGTTTCGCAAGAACCACGCGCCAAACACGAGCGTTTTTGGCGGACGCAACATTGATTTGCTCGTCGCTTTCGTTTCTAAACATCCCATTTCCGTAGACGAATCGAATCTTCTTTCACGCAAAGTCACATGCATTTGTAAATATTCATGAAGCAAGCGTGCTCCCTTTTATGAAATAAACAAACAACCGAATTTCAGCAATGTCAATCTTTCTTTGAAATAAATTATGTTACAACGTACACGCTAAATATTTTCGAGTGGCTTTCCAATCTGCATTCTTCAAGTGGAATTTCTCTCATTCTCGGAGAAATTGCACTCCAAAAAATTTAGCTACTTATGCATTAAAGACGAGAAATGTTAGAAACTAATAAGGGCCGCTCGGCTGAGCGAATTTCGCGACACTGGCGTCTTCGTAAGTGATGGTGGGATGGTAGCCATTGGCATTCGTTTTGTATCTAACGATTTGCCTCAATCCATTCGGCAAAAGAACTGTATACATCCCATTAGCAACGTCACCCATTCGACTTTCCTGATGTGCGTAGTCGTTGCCATAGTCATCGCTTACGTGATACTCAAATCGGTACTTTGCCGGTGGCTGGTGCGAAAGGAAATTTCGTTATTAGTTTTCAACATCAAACTACGTGATTATGAAAAACAATTTTCAAGCTATTGACAAGCAAAATGTGCGTTAATTGATTGGAAAATAAGAACGAGACACCATTTACGAGATTAATCAAGATCGAACGTCAATCAAACACCTCATCGAAGAGGAGAAGCTTGTACACTGAAACAATTTTTCAATATCATTTCGTTGTGTTTATACGAACACGTCTGTCCTCAATTCCACGCAAATGCCTTTAAGATGCATCATTTCTCTCAATTCCAAAACTTTGTACTTCGAATTCGAAAATATAACATCTATCGTCAGATTAGAGAACTTGGAATTTACTCGATATAAATTTAAAAAAAACCCCTCCCATCGAAAGCCTCCCAAAATAGCGAGCAACTTCTCCGCTTTTCGACCCCGAACTTTCCAGCGATACGAAAAAAAGGCCCCCAACAAACGCAATCGCGATAAACAAGCCGGCAAATGTTCCCCGAGTCGTAGTTCGGGGGACACCGCCGAGTAACTCGTCGCGGGTTCTTAATGGAAACTCCCGAGGCCGCAAGTTTCCCTCCCCGGGAAATAGTTGCCAAAGTGGAGTGTTACTCACAGAAGCGGTGGTGGCGGCGGTGGTAGCCACGTCCAGTGAAGCGTACTGGTATCCGGGCGAGTTATCCCGTTGATTCGGAGCGAGATACTGGCTGTGGGGCGTTCTTACAGAAGCCAGGGGCAGCGGCGCGGAGAATCCCCCGGCAAAAGACTTGCCGAAGGCCGCGGAGGAATGTCGTGCCGGCTGCAGGTAGTTGTTGGAAAGCGGACGAGCGTTGCCAAAGTCTAGGGGGGAGGAAGAATGCGGGACAGTGAGAGAAGAGGACGGCGGCAGAGAACTTGGAGGGACATAGTTGTCGCTGCTGCTGACCGGAAGTTGCGGCGAGCTTTCCTCAAGGGGTGGCAGATAATCCGGCGACAAGTACTGCTCCTGAAGAGGAAGAGGAGGAAGAGAAGGAAGAGAAGGAAGAGAAGGAAGAGGCGGAAGAGTAGAAAGAGGTGGGGAGAAACTGGGTCTTGGAGCGAGATACTGCTTCGACGGTGTCGCACCGCGGAATTGATTGCGATTGACTTTGCGGCTGGGAGGTAAGTAGTTAGGGCTGGATGGTGGTGGAGGAACGTGGTACGCACCTGGAGGCCGGTACCCCGGCGGTTCCAAGCTACCGAGGGCGACGGAAGCCAGAGATAGTACAACGACGACGAGAGTCTACAAAATGTTTGCCATTATGAAATAGTTAACGGCTGGCTTTGTCTGACGGACGTTAATTGATCGACCTGTCAAGAACAATCCGCTTTTGAATCTGTTGCAATCCGCTTGCGGAGCGCTATCGTTTCCGAGTGGAATTTTAAACTATGCTCGTTACTCGAATTGTCAAATTGAGCGTGTAACTCGGAACTTTTTCGCACTTTCGTTGAGAGAAGTTCTCGAGTCGTTAGAGTTTGTGATAAATTAATGACCTGTAAAGTTAAACGCGGTTGCCGAGTATTGAATAGTTTCGCGGTGTAATTTGTGTACTTGGAGTTACGGTCTCGTGGTACCGGAAGTATGCAACAATTGACTTGAAAATTTGTGGATTCGTTAGGTTTTCGGAAAATTTGTAACGATGGAGTTCATATTGAATTTCGTGTTTAAGAACATTTGCGTTTCGGTAACTTGAATGATAGATTAAAGCGGGTTGGAATGGCAAATATTTAATTACTAGAAACCACTATGTTTATGTTATCTTTTGACTGAAACACACCATTTACCACCTGCGTATGCAATTAACTTGCCGTTATATCTCGGTAATAAATCAAGAGTTACTTGATGCAACGTAACTGAAATTGGCCAAATGTTGAATTCGGAGATTGAAGTTTCACTAATATTTTAAATTACTCTCAGCAAACAATCGTTTTCATAGTGATTTCCAGAAACTTGAATTCGCCGAAAATTTGCTATTTCTCGAAAGAACAAATTCACAAATTTGTTGATTAAACAACTACCGAATATTTCCGTGAAAATTGCATTGTCGAAAAGAAACAAAGTGTCATTAATAAATTGACCAAAAGTTCTTCAAACTGATAGATTATTAATTATTAATTATTCTGAACACGTTCAATTTGGAAAATTGCACATCGCACAAATCAACACACGCACAAACCGCGATCGAAGAAGCACTTTCGCCATTTACAAAACCAAAAAAAGCGCAAAAACGGATTGTTCTTAACTGGAACGAAACCAAAACTGACTCCGTCTCAGCGAGCGAGCGAAAAATGGATTCCTACCTTCATGTTCGTTTCGAGACGAGAGAACAAGTGGTTGTGATTTGGCGCGGAATAGCCCCTACTTATATATAGGAAGATACTGTCTTCGAGTGACTCGTGGTACGTAAAAGTGAGCGTCCCCCGTTCGGGCATCTTCCAGGTATGCCACGCACCACGCACTTGAGACGTTATTCATCTTCGACGATGAGCGCATCGCCGTACGTCCCGTATTTCGCAACTATAACATCCGGAGCAAGGCCACGCGACGCAACGACAACGAAGAGCACGATCCAGCGACAGATCTTCCCGCCCATGGAATCGGTATCGTCGCCGGGTCAATCCCGCATCAAGGCCTCGCTTCGATCCTTTTGTTGTGTGCGCTCGCGCAACAGTCGCAACAGTCGAACAAAAGAAGAATAGATTCAAATGCACGCACGATGAAGATGATTATTTTTCTTCTTTTCGCTGCTCCCCGATAAAAATGCACTCACTTATCGTCGGTTGCGATACCAATCGCTTCTCAGAGACCGTGATTTTTATAAATGTTTAGCATACAATCAACAATTTTATCTTTTATTTATAGAGACAGCGTTTTTTTTTCGTTAAGGAAAGCTCCGGGGGAAAAATGTTACACGAACGAAACACCGTTTGTGCAACTTCTTTTTACATGTTAATTAGCCGAACGAAAAATGGAATAGTCATTTTTTCCAACGAGCCGTTATGCTAATGAAAGAGTTTGTAGTAAAGGCGAATCAGAGGCGCTCGATAAATAAAGCGGTTTTACTTCGCGTGACGGACTTCATTGTCAGCGGGTATTGTTGTTTTAAAATGAACCTGAAACCTCCTTCCCTGTGCTTTTAAGCTTCAATATCGTAACTCGACACTTCTTAGAGCCGATTCCGAGAAAGCTAATTGAAGATGATAGTTTCCCCTCGAATTAAGTCGGGAAATGAAGCAAAGAGAAGACGAATTTTTCTTTAAAATTTCGGAAATGTCTACCAAGTAAGCTTCGAAGTTTATTTAACAACGAAACGAGCATATTCCCCAGTGACACAGCGATGATATTGATATGGATATTTTATTATTTGTTGTATTCTCTCCAAATATTATTTTGCCACGCATTCCGCAGCGGCGAGAAAAAAAGGGACACATTTTTGTAGGGCAATATTCCGCAATGCCAATCTCGAAGAATTCATAACACACGCAATATGAGATTCGAGTATTAATGCAGAAAAAGACACAGCAGACGAGGAGGAAAAAACGCTCACGTTTCCACGATCTCTTCTCTTTATTAAAAAACATAATTTACAGAGGTTTCATAAAAGAAGCTTCGACGCTCATTCAAGAAGAGCCGGAAGATGAGCATCCTTCTCTCAAAATCCCGACGAGCGTTATTTTCAGAATTTCTAATATTGTCAACGTTTTCTCATACCCTCGACTTTTTACTTAACTTGAATTAATGAAAATACTGCTCGATTTGGCGTAAGGGTTTTTTCGCTGCCTCGAATCCTCGTCAACCCGACGAAGGATTTTCTCGCAAGAAAAGCCGGGATCGCGTCGATTCGACAAAACATTTTCCCATAAAGTATCTAAGCTCGAAAAGGTGGTGACTTTTGTCATTTCTACCCACGCCTGGAAGAGCATAAATGTCCAAAAGTCCTGAAGAAATGATGCGCGGTTGACGTTGGATATAGCTGTTAAGAGGGACGTGTTCAAAATATGAAGTAATCTTTATAAGATTGACCAAGTTACGTAGGATTCGTGTGTGTACGTGAAAGCATTACTCGGTTTTCGGTACTCCTATTCCACCAGTAAAGTGCTCCAGATATCGGCATTTTCTCGATAAAAGATACCGAGCCCTAAAACGAGTCCCTTTTTTCGAGAACATCTCGGAGCCAGAGATAATAAATCCATAAAAAATTCTTCTGCGATACAAATACGCAACGCAATGTTTTCAATAAAAATTCCAATTACATGGAAAAAATGCGTGCTCCTCATTCCGACAGAATCATTTTCGCTGTTTTGATAAAAGAGGAAAAGCATTTCTCAGACGTAAAATACGACGACAATAAAGTGTAAATGTTTGCAGAAGGAAAATAAATGGAACTTCCTCGTGAAACTGGAAAAATGTAATAACGAGAATCGCAGAAGGTTGAACTTCGAGGCCTTTACTTTTCATTCACTCGCGTCTTTCACTCGCAATTACTCCAACTGCAAGATTCGACTAAAAATACGAATGGAACAATCGATATTATCGCAATTTTCGGGCGACTTTCCAATCCGATTCTCCGCCGTGAATGAATTAATGTAAATATAAAGTCGGCGTGTTAAATTTGGCGTCCTCAATCTCGTCATAATTGATTCAGACGCTCGTTTCGCAAGGCATTCCCCTGTATTTAGATCCCGGCTCGTAAATCGATCGAACAATGACGAAACGTTACGGCATCCTTATCGTAAAGTTCTCTCCAAAAATCTCCTGCTCCCGTTCGCCGGGTTTTTTTTCTAGATAAAAATTTCTCCCGACTCGAGTAATGTATTGGCGATGAAAAAAAGCCGTCCTTGTACGCGCCGGTGGTATTTTTTTGCCACCGCGTTATTTTTTTTCGAATGCAATTTCAATACCGAGAAGAGTCACGTAAAAAATTGCCAGGCAAGAAAGAAAATGAGTAAAAAATGTCGGTCCGGGAGCGATTGGCCCCGTTTTGACGTGACAAAAATCGATGATAGATAACGGAGGACCCACGCGAATAGGCTCTCACTGTCAATCGATCACCGGTCATCGCCGTCATCGGAGTTATAAAACTCTCTATTTATTAAGTCGAGCGTTGCAGCGACGGGCGAGGGAAAATAAAAACAGTAGAATTGATGGAAAAAATTGTTTCTCGATGGAGTACTAATAGCAGCTATAATGGGAAATAAATGCTCTGTCAAATGCACTCGGCTGGAGATAACGAAACAATGAAATATAGAATTGCTCGATCGAGCGACCTGACCGAGCTCGTGATCCTCATATTCTCCGCTCGGCAACCGGGAAAATATTTCCGGCGCTGCGCCTCCTTGGAATATCGCCAGGAGTAGGGTAAATGATGATTCGGTTGTACAGCTACACCGCCATTTGAGTGCTTCATTTTGCAAAAAGCTGCAAAGCCCTGATACTTTTTAAACAATCAAACTCGACCTTCCAAAAACACGTGATTAAATATATAAATAGTAATTGATGTTACGAAATCTTTCTATTTCCAATTTAAAAGAAAACGAGTACTAATTAATGTCCGATAATTTGGTAAAATGCAGAGAAAAGAAGTTTTCAAACATAAGTATTCCAAGCCAAAAAAGTTGCAACCCAAAAAAATATAAACAGGAATCGTGTCGATTAAATTATTCCTCGATTCTTGAGACTCCAAGTTTGTATTCTTCTTCAGCATGTACTCCAAATTTTTCGGGGTACAATTGCACTTGTTCATAGTGGAAAAATGATAAGAATCGAGCGACTAAAATCGGTCATTGGGACATTTGCCGTATTTTGCAATGCATTTTCTTCCGTCTTTCTTCCGGCTCCTAATCAATGCATGCATTTACCAAAATTTCGGCTCTGATACCGATCAATATTACGGTCAATCAATGCGCTATTCAACTTACTACGGATATCCGTAGCCGGAAGGGTCGGTAAGTATTTCTATCACGCACCACGTCAGCTCTGGTGCAGCGTTGCAACGCGTTGCAGCGGCCTGGTCAATCCACGATTCTCTGCGCATTTCCGGTATTTGACAGACGTTATTTCGGAACACAAAGACCATTCGGGCAATACACTCGGAAACGGTATTTTGTCGACGCGGCTGAACATTCGTGGACAAATATGTACCGAATTCGCTCGAGACAATCGCCCCAAAATCGTTTCGCTTACTTTTGTTTCTAATTAACACCGTTTCCGCGTTATCCCGCGATCTCGGAACCCGGCGAATTTCAATTTCAAGAGAAAGAGACTCGTCGAAGGTCATTCTCGAACGCTAAAAGTCAACGGCGGAACGATATCAAGGCCTGATTTCGTTTCCCATAAAAGATATCATTTCCCCTCCGAACGGAAGGATTTCATAAATTTCAGGATTTTTTCACCAGATGTACGAATCGTGCTCCACATCGAGCACGATGGCCGAGCTGGCAGAATTCCAAATTTGTCGAAATTGTTACTTTGACTTTAAACGACAACGGAATGGCCGTGTACAATGGATGACTCAATCATTCCATTTAAATCAATCAAAATGACGTTGATTGTCCCGAGGCTTTTTATCAACCCGAAAAGCTACACTTTAAAATCTCCATTTTGCCGTTTCATTAATTGGATGCCTTGGATTTTACGAAACGCGTTTTGATTTCGACCCCGGCCGTTTCAGCGGTCGAAAAAGTGAAGCTGCGCAGCAGCCGAAGTGGCTTTTTGGCCGAATGTTTCCGATAACCTATTCGAACGTCGACTTTGACATAATGGATAAGGGGGAATACGACATCGCCAGCACTATCTACGAATCGCACTTGAATGCACAATACGCGTGACACAAATCAATCAATGTCGAAGTCGAAAATTTCCCTCCATCCGGGAAATTGTACAATTTACTCGATCCCAATATTATTCCCGGCGACTCCCCTAATAAATGTTGACACGGCATTCCGCGATTAGCATCGTCAAAGTGGAAAACAAGGTCGGGTCAAACGGAACGTTATTTAGGAAAGCAAACGTCGCAGTCGCGGGAATGAAAATGTATATATCCTCTTCGTAATTTCGCGAATTACAAATGTTGTAACGCAATAATGACGCCGGGCGCATTGTCCAAGTAGAAATGGCTTCACCGGGATTAAATTTTTCTCGAAATACAGTCAGTTTGCATTAAATTTATCTCACGGTCCGCTGGCGCGCGGTTAAAGCTTCGCTGAAAAAAAATCCGCAGCGTTGCCTTCGCGCGCGGCTAAACCGCCGTAGCATTCATATTCATTTGCGAGCCTAGTGGCCGGTTGGCCGCTGCTCCTCTCGCTACTATTTAAAATACCTCGGGACGAGAAAAAAAAACTGCAGTTATCATACGCGTAATAGCTACAAGCAGAGAGGCCGCGGTTTCATCGCTTATAGTGTCGTTATTATACGCATTCGCGTATTCATAAAGTGCCAAGAACACGGCGCTCGAGCACACTTCGAGTCCACCCGACACTTTTCATTCCGAGCTATTGCATTTCAGTTGAAAAAAAATATTCAAAGAACGCTTTCATTCGCGCGTGAAAATTAGTTCGTCTCGAGGAGCGACATTTTCATTACGCGCAAAACTGTGCTCGAGGCGTTATATTGAAAACATCAGAATTTTATTGTGTCCACGTAAATATAAACCCGGCAGCAGCCCCGAAAAATAAGCACATATAAATCCCGAAGTTTTCATAACTTTCTAAATGGTACATCATCTCCTGAACAATTTCCGCATTAAACAGTTATCATATGTCGTGGTTTGCCAGATCAGAAGTTCGAATGGCATTCGAAACAACGACACGAGGAATGCGATGCGATGCGAGGCATCGCGCTGTCTCGGACAGACGTCACGCTTGATCTCCACTCCGTACATCGAAACATGTCGAATATTTCCAACTCAGGATTGGATCCGGTACCATCCCAGCCATTTGGTCCATGACGCACTATCGCTGCCTCGCATGAATAGTCAACCCCCTGTTAAAATAACAGCGTCCCCTCCCAAGGAATCACTTTCCCGCTTTCCTCGATAAAAAATGCTAATCGATCGTCACTTCTCACGTCATCCCGACCGTTGACGCGTATCACTTTTATGTCGCCAACCGCTGACGTTATTGTATTACAAAGCTTTACACGAATTCGATGTTTCCAACTTTTTGACTCGCATGAACACGCCAAAGGGATACAGATTTGTTGCCGCGTTTAAAACTACGCGCTTTTGTAACGCGACGTGCAAGATTAAAATGATTTGAGGCTTACGGTTTCGACGCGTAAAGTTACAAATGCGGTTTTACGAGCGAGGCAGTGAATCAAAATTTACGAACGAAGTACGAAGGACAAGATAAAACCTGATTATTCGGAAATTGTTTATATGTGAGAGTGTTATGATTGCATTAAATCCTGGAACGAAATGATTCAGGTCTAATCAGGCATGATCACACTTAATCAGACGTCACCAGACCTGATTAGACCTAATCAGGCATTATCAGGTGTGATCTAAACCTAATCATGCATGATCACACCTAATCAGGCGTAATCAGACTTAATTAGACATGATAGAATATGATCAAGCCTGATTTATCTTTTCCGGGGATGATATGATCACGTACCGCAATATATTTCACATTTATGCTATTTCACTTATGATGGTATGAAGCCCAAATCCATAAAGGTAATAATTTCGATCGATTACCAAAAGTGGAAGTGAACATTTTCGACGCGCTTTTTGCAATCTTTCGCTTCGAACTGCTCAAAAGCGGCTCTCTTTACTTTGGTCAGGAATTCCATTGAATTAATCGACGCGTGTTGGATATCCAACACAAGCCTGCACTGCACGGTGGCCGATTGCAAATGCTCTCGCAAACGATATCTAATAGCGTTGGTGAGGTCAATGCGCGATTAACTAATTACACTAGGCTGAAGTAGGCATTGAAATTCCGTCCTGCGTTGGCTGTTGTGGTGTCAAAGCAGTGCGGCAGTAATTATTGGCCGGCACTGTGAAGCCATGTAAATGATACACGTAAGTATTGTCAATTATTATTCAAACATAGGACCTGCGCTGCCTTGACCAATGTAAATTTAGCATCAACAAATCTCTCGACTAGAACACTTTGATGCGGTCAAAAGTCATGCAAATTTCCCCGTTTCAACACGGAAACTAATTCCGGCTCTAACGTGGTATCGAATTTTCGGGTTTTCTTGCTCGAATTCGACACTTTTCGTTAACGAATGAACGGGAATTCGTGATTGCACAGATCGCAGAGAGGAAAACGTTGATTGCGCACTTTACGGAGTGAATTATTCGTTCCTAATGTACTATGTTTCAATCATTAACGAGAAGTTTATTTATGGTATTTACAGTAAGAGGAGTACATGCCAAGTCGTTTTGACTGATTGAATAATTGACTTCGTGGAAGTACATCCTGCGGATTGATTTTCCATGTTGCATACTTGGGAATAATTAATACCGACAGAAATGTGGAGAACAAAGTATTGAGATTCAATATTGGCAATATTGGCACAAATTGTAGCAGAGCAAATCGAATGAGAAATGTCACTTCATTGATTTAAAGAATTTTGAGACCTTCCGATAAGCGAGGAAATGATATTTATGGCGCTCCTAATCACATCCAGCATCGGCGATCAAATTATCAATCAAAGTTGCGCGAAAGTTCAAGAAATATTCCACCTTCGAACGAAACATTTTGTACGATAATAACTTTTATTAATTAAAAGACAACCGCTCGAATAAGCTTTTCGACGTAAAGTTCGCGATCCACTTCGAGAAAATGCATTAGCAATTAGGAAAACGGCAAACATCACTGGCGAATGTGTTTTCGATCAGTTTCAGTCTTTTCCGGTTCATTAAATTCGAATCCAAGAAGTCCGTATCAAGCGGAATGCCGTGACAATTTTAGAGGGAAATCAACGGTGCGTATCAAGTCGATAGTTAACAGTGCTATGAACAAATGGTCCGTAATACGCGAACGGGCAAAACGTTCCGGAAGTACCATCACGTATCCCGTTACCCCGGAGAATCAGATAAATGACATGGACGTCAGTCGGGAATTCGAAGGACCTTACGAGGAAATGCCAGGACCAAATGCAATACCAATAATTGAAAATAGTTTTAAGTTTCTCTCCGGGCCAAAAGTAATAACAAAAAATGACCGTTACACCGAATTGTAAAAAAGATCCGCGACCTTCTTAAAGCTTAAATAAAAAATGTCACTCAACTTTTCTCGAGTCGTACAGATTTAATGACGCGCCGCCCGAGTATGAAACCACGGTAATCACATTTTCGTATAAATTTTATATGCGGATGGACTTTGTCGCCGGGAAAGTGGAGAATTCAACTCAAATTTGCTGTCGCGTCTTTGTCCGTCAGAGCGGTTCGCATTTAAAATTTATACCTTCGAATTTAGATGGGAAAACGAATCGACGTTCGAACGTTCCGATGAATCGACCCGAAATGTATTTTCCTCTCCGCAAGTTGACGAACTTAAAAAGCCGGGAACAAAGGCGAATCACGAAAATCCCGGTTTTCCGACCGCGGAAGTTTGATAGGAAGCTTGGCCGAAATCTGAATGATTCCTGCGCTTTTACATCGTCTATTCAATAATTCATCGGTGGCCGCAAAAGCGGAACGCAAAGTACATCGATATTTTTTTCCGATACCGTTCGAGCAATCATCGCCCCTTCCTTGAATTTCTATAGAATCACATAGCGCGTTGGGGAAGCCAGAAAACGAATGCAGCAATCGCCAGTGATGGACGCGAAAAACCGCAGTGCCCTACAAAAGCCATCGTCTATTTGTAACGCACGAGTAAATTTGTTAATTTCCACCGGGGTCATCGATAAAACGAGGATTGTACTTAAAAAGATAGATTCGTTCGAAGCGGATATCACAATGATCGCGCCACTTGTTCACTTATTTCTCGGGATCAAAAGAAGAAGTCGACCCAAGAGGTTTCATTCCCAGCGACCTCGAGTGAATAAAAATCATTCCGAAAGGGCCAATTTTTATCCGCTTTCCGTCCCCATTTCCCCTTGGCCAATTGCTCCTCATTTCGAATCGAAAATCTCGGCGACAATTTTGCCCCGGGAAATCGAAAAAGAATAAATAGCAGCCGCGTTTCGAGAAAAGACTCGGGGCATCGTAAAATCGAAAAAGCTACGTCGTAATGAACGTCCAAAGATTTTCCAAGGGTACACAGAAGCCGACGCCGTAGCCACGGCTTCAATTGGATCCAAGTGAAAAATATAGCCAGGCCAAGAAAAACTTGGGGAATCAATAATCCCCAGGCGTATCATAAATATCGCGTGATTCGCGAAACAGAGCACGGGCATCGCGATATCAGTTCGCGCGTCTTGCCGATCGCAATAACTACGACGCAAAACTCGCCGTTCGCCGATAACAATGAGTAAAATATCTGAGTCGTTCAGAGCAAGCGCTGCTGGATCAAAAATTAAGAACTGTGAACTGGAAAAATTATTTATAATGCAACATAATTAAGGTGAATCGATACTTTAATGCAAGGGTGAATTAGAAAAAATATTTATAACGCAACGTCATTAATTACATTTAATATGCCAGTATAATTTATTTAACAACATCTTCTTCTTCACGAAAAAAAA
>JABFQM010000770.1:0-28946 GCA_022816865.1 Zelostemma sp. ZL-2020
CCTGCCTCGCCTCGCCACGATTACAGTCTGGGTTTTGTAGGGACCAATGACCAACGGCGAATTCGTAAAAATCCTGCGCACGCCTTTTGTCCGAGTAAACATTGTAATGCGTCAATTGTATCTAAATGCGTGAGAATGTAAAACGAGGTACCTGAACCCAGGTCCCAGGTGAACATGATGTACCCCCGGACAAAGGTCACGGAGAAATAATCGCTCAGGTCTTTCCTCGAAGCGCTTTGACCCATGTAAGCTAACAGGGATATTTGTTCCATAATGTGAGGGATGAATCGGATTTTCAACTCCATGTGACTTTTTACAGAATCGTCGATTCCATAAGCGACGTACGAGGAAAATCCAGGCGAAGGCACCGAAAACGACGGCTTCTTGATCGCAAATTCTGTGGATTTTTCACACGTGGAATTTTCAATAATGAAGGATTCGTTACGAAATTTTACCTTCTTCGCAAAACAAGCCGTGCATTCCTAAAGGGCAAACGCAAAGGTAAACGGCTCCTGGAACAGCGATGCAAGTCGCGCCCAAGTGACAAGGGTTGTTATCGCAAGCTGATTTCTCGCAGAATTCTCCCCAGTGCCTTTGAACCATGTTTAATATTTTACTGATTTTTCTCCTTTTTTTCAGTGGATTTTATTTACCCGGAGTTGCAAGAGCATTGGATTTTTCCATGGACTTCCTGGCACGCTCCGGCATTTTGGCAGGGATTCGAGAGGCACATGAACGAGTGGCATTCGCTGATCTGGAAAGTTTCCACAGAGTCTTCTATGAAATGCTTTCGCACGTTGTTAACTTGCAAAAGGCTCATGCACCCGATGAAGCCCAGCGCGGTTTGCGGAAAATGTTGCGACGTGATTGGAATTCCACCCAAGTGCAATCTCGCGTGCCGAGGCACGCTTTCGTGGATTTGTAAAATTTGCTCGCCGCTCATTACCACCGAGTCGTTGACCAGTAATTTAGCTGTGCACTTGTCCGTCTTTTGCTCGACGATGTACTGAAAACTGAAGAAAACTTTGGCTTCTGAATTTTGTAATTTGATCAATTAGCAAACTCCGAATTGTTCACCCATTTTACTAAATCAATTAATTTCGCTTTTGTTACCTGACTTCAAGGTCAACGTCGAGCCCGTTATTAATCGGTGAATCAATTTCCCCGAACAACATCGTTTGAAACCCGCAGGAAAATTGGAACTTCAGTTGCCCCACTTCCAAATACAACAAAGCGAATCTCTGGTCATCGAACAACGCGTGGATTATCACTCCGTCCTTAATCTTGGTCCTCAACCTGACAAAAATGTCCAAGTTTCCATCGTCCAAAACGATTTCTTGTCTGATGTAAGCTTTTCCATTAAAAGCGGCTCTGAAGACTTTTTTACAATTGCTGGAATAACTGCAGTCGCACTGAAAGAAACAGCACGTTTTTCCCAAAATCAAGACTTCCCGTTCATTTTTTGTACCTGGGTAAAGTTGTTCAAGCAAAGCGTGGTGTCCGAACATTCTTCCTCGTCGCATTTGTAAACTCCCGATTGTTCCGTCACGGAATACTCGGTTTCCGTTGAAGAAATCTTCGTCGTTCCTGCATCCGTGCTAAAACCCATGGTACTTTCTTCGCTGGAAACAGACGTCGTGACCTTGATCGTCCAATTCCCAACATTTTCGTCCGAGGAAGTCGTCCAAGCAAACGGAGTCGTGATGTCATCCACCAGAGTTTCCCGAGACATTTTCAAGGTCGTCGAGAACGTGGTGAAGTCAGTAAAGTGCGACACTTCTGTTGAAACGTCACCAGGAACCGTCATTAAATAACTTTCGGTCGAAACTTCGGTGCTGCTTTTGTCCTCCGTGAGCGTCCAATTTAAGTAAGAAGTGGTTTCGGGCGATTCGAAGGTCGTCGATTCAGCTTCGGGAGTCTGGAAAATCAAGGTCGAAGATGCGTCCTTATAAAGACGGAAACATAATATATATTTTTACGCTTTTCAAGGAATCCGAGACCGGGGAAGTCATTGTCGTCGACGGAGACGTCGTGTCCGGGTGCAAAGTCGACGTAGCAACTTCGCAAAACCGCCCATGGAACTCTGGAAGGCAGGAACACGTAAAATCGTTGACGCCGTCGAGGCAGATTCCGTCGTTTTGGCAGACCACGGAATTCGCTTCGCAGTCGTTGTACCGGAGCTCGCAAAAAGCACCATGATAATCCGGGACGCAGTAACAAACAAACTCCAGCTCCTCGAACAGACAAATCGCCTCGTTTTTGCAAGGGTTCGTCTCGCACTGGACGATGGCTTTGTCGCAGTTTTTCCCGGTGAAACCTGGAAAAATAGTCTTGGAGTGGAGGAATTAAAAGGCATTTTTGTTCGCTGGTTTTCGGGGCTCACCGAACAAACAAGCGCAGGTGTAAGTAGAGGGAATGTTGATGCAAAGCCCCCCGTTTTGGCAGGGCGCGTCCAAGCACTCGTTCACGTCCTCTTCGCAGAATTGACCCCACCATCCTGGCGAACAATTTGCGGGGATTTTAAATTTGTGTATGCAGTTTTAGATCAGTCGTTGTATTAAAGCAATAAAATAATATTCTTCTATCGGAAAAAAAACGTACCTTCAGCGCATTCGCACGCGAATGAAAATCCGGGCCCTTCGATACAAGAACCGTTGTTTTTGCAAATCGTGTCGTTGCAAACAGACACGTCGGTTTCGCAGTATTCACCTGTAATCAACGAGTAGAGTTTCGTTCTCAGTATTACTTTATCATTTCAGCAGGGTGGAGTGTTACCTGAATACCCTTCGGGACATTGGCACGTCACGGAACCATTACGGTCATTGCAAGTTCCGTTATTGAGGCACGGATGATTCATGCATTCGCTGTACTTCTGCTCGCAATTTAAACCTCGAATCGGACCAAAATGAGTATCTTCCTAGTTTTTATTGTACTTTTTTTACGGAAAAAATTTGGAAAATTACCTACAAACCCGTCGGTACATGAACAATTGTACAGTGCGATTCCATCGTTACATGTTCCTCCGTTGAGGCAAGGGTTGGACCAACAATCGTCCCAATTAATCTCGCAATTAATCCCCGTGTAACCATCGATGCAATAACACGAATAAAAACTGCGAATCTGATTTTTATCGGCGAATCTGAAAGAAATAACGGTTCAATTTATTTATCAACTAATCATAATCAATTATAAATTTAGTGTAATTAAAACAAATTGTTTACCTGTTACTTTCGTCTATGCATACACCGTACATACATGGATTACTTACACAGTCCTGTCCTATTATCGCAGTTATCAAAAATAGTACAAAAAAAATCTCCAGCTTTTTATTGACGTATCGGGACCTGAAACGTGGGATTCGAACTGTTATCACGCGATTCGGAAATGAATTATCAAAGTGAAATTACGTAAAATTAAGACACTTTAGTTCCGTAGAGAAAATTAATTCGATGACCAGTGCGAGATGTGCAGTGACGTCACGTTGAAACATTCGAGTGGGATTTAAATTATGTAAAACTTGTGCTTTAATTTAGAGAACGTTGAATATCAAAAGTTTGTTTACCTCGGCATAATTTGTAACAATAAATAATTGAATACGATCGGTGGTAAATAAAGAACAATACTTGGTAAATTCCGTTGTGTTGTATCTATGGTAACGAGTAAACAACATTACGTACGTTTGCTTCAATGCGACATTACGCGTGCGTAAATCTTGGCTCGATATCAATTGAAATTCGGGGTACAATTCGAACTGTTGACGCGGTTAATTTCATGTCGAATGCCCTTTCTTCTGCCAAAATCACGTATCGATCGAGATGAAATTTGCACAAGACTTTTTCGTTTTGAACATCGCAACGCATGTTTTCCGACCGCGATGTATTTATTTATAACAATTTTTGTCTGTTCACCAAGTTTATCAGCTTCGGCGACTCAAAAGATTCAATTTGCAATCGATTTCGTCAATAATTAACTGTCATAGTTAAAGTTAAGCAGTTGGTAACACTGACTGCTATACACACACATGTATGCGGATCAAACTTAACAATTTCGATTTTACGTATTGCAGTATTTGTTAGACGTGATTTTGAATCCAAACGCTCAATTTTTCATAGGAATAGTGAACAAATAAACTGGAAATAGCACGAAGAAGATCGTAAAAGAATTTTACTGACTTTTTCTTGAATATACGCGATCTTTATAGAAAAACATAACTTTACAAATACGATTTTATCAGCGACGTTTTCTATACCGCGGAATGATAACGTTTCGCATATAAATATAAAAAGCTACAAAGTTCTAGATCACGGAACGACGGTACGGGTTAAAAAAACGTTTCATCCCGCGAATTTAATGCGATGAATACATAGTTTGTATGAAAGCCAGCCGCGCACTCATTTTGCAAGCAACGGAATGTAAAATTTCCAATTCAAAAGAGACCGCGTAATATTCAGCCAGAGCTCGCACGTATTAAACATTGGAAAACAAAACGCCGTGCATTCCATCAACCCCGCGAAGCCCGTTAACCGACGGAGCTTAATCCTGGATAGATAAAAAAATGTCTCAACAAAAACGAGGAAATTCAGCGCACCGTAAAATCGACAAAGGAAATTCCGAGATCTTTCAATGACGTATTTTTATTATGACATCATAAGAATAAATCAATATGTATTATATTAATTTTTATACATAAATATTTTTATATAAAAAAGATAAAAAGTAATACACTCAAATACGCATATATATATATACATACACATATGTATACATACATAAATTACATACAATAATGATCCCTCTTCGAAATGACGACACACGGAAGAGCGCTTCTACATTTTCATTCTTTTGTCGGGACTGATACTGTTATCTGCTTACATACATTATATAAGTATACACAGATCGGTAATCGTATACTGTTGATGCACTTTAGTACACTAAATTCGCTGAGCATGATTTGGAAAATAGTCGATCGTGGGATTAATAAACGGCCACGGTAAAAAACGTTTAAACAAATGACCAACCGAAGACGACGATTATTTCATCCTACCGGAATTTTCTTTCTATCATTATCGCGAATAGCAGTAGATACAATGTAATCGGATTAACATGCCTCGAAGGAAGAGCGCTCGCAGCTAAAGCGTAGGCGTACGATGAATAGCATTCGTTGTATGAATCCGGATTCAGCCGAGTCACCGCGCAATAGTGGTGCAAAGCACAAGCTCCGTTCAATGCGCCACCGCAACCCCATAATTGCTCCACTTCTCTCGGTAAAGCCACCGTATTCGCAGCGTAGTACCTACGCAAAATATTAACCAATCAACACGCTGCGTCGTCTTGAAAACGTCTTAATCGCAGATCAACAATAATTTCATCACTTTCGTCTTGAAGACGGAAAATTCATGTCTTTCATTAAGATGGAATGCGGATACGTATTTAAGAGCTTTCGTAAAAGAGCTGTGATCTCATTTCCTGTTTCGGCATTTTTATCGCCATAAGTTAGGGATTTGTTTTGTCGGGACGACGGATTTTTGGGTAAAATTGACTTAATGGAATCAAATGGAATAGCTGTTGTTCGGAGACACTAAACCGATTTGGAGAACGTTAACCAAATGGAATTTAATAGGTTTAAATGGGATTTAATGGATTTCCAATCAGCGGAGTATCCTAACAAAATCTAATGAACTATTACAAAGCGTTGCAGAAACTATATTAAATTAGAAATTTGTTCGATAATCAACGCTTCCACTAGCAACAATCAATTATTCGCCGTTTTAACAAATACAATTTTCATGTATTGAATTCTTTATACATGCAACTTTTCAATTTTTCATGTTTTTCAAGCAGAACTATTTGTTTTTTGTTCTTCAAAAAAACCACAAGCTGATGTAAAATACGAAAAAATAAAAAACATCGCCAAAAACTATTGCGAAAATTGTCATTTCCTCATATTCTTCGGTATTTTTTCGTATTTTATGTAGTTCAGTAAAATCTTTCGTTATTCCTCCATAATTTCCGTACATTTACATAATTTATGTTCGCATTTCCACCCTGTATTTTCCATCTCCGCCAAAACTGCGATCAAGACGTTATTTTTTCATCAATATCAACACCCCCCACATTCCATCATTTCCCAAAAAATGAAATGTTACCTAACGAACGCGTGATCATTAGACTGCGTGAACCGATCCGCCAAGTCGTGCAGTGTCAGAGCCGAGATTTCCTTCAGATCATAATACGCCTTCAACGTGTACTCGTCCTTCCACTCAGCTTGCCCTTTAGTATTAGCTTCCGGAAGATCCAAGTAAAATTGCGTGTAATCCAAAACCTGCAGCGACGAGCGAATAAATCCACCAATTTTTAAAACCCGAAATGAGTTTTCCTCACCTTCCCTGTTTCCGTGTTAAATTCGTAGAGTCTCAATCCGGGGTTGTTGGGCCCCCCGGACCAATAGGGCGTGATGCTGGGAGCGACCATGAGCCAGGACACGGGAACTCCCGTGTCGCTGTAGATAACGCGAAACGTGTCGGAATGCCAGTGACCGAAAAATTGTCCCCGGATGATGTCGGCTTGCTGGCGAATCAATTGCAAGTATCTCGTATTGTGCTTTTCCGTTAAGCCGGCCACTCCGCTTTCTCTCTCGTCCACTCCTGGCGGCGTGTGACCCACGATGAACACCTGTAGGCATTCGTCATTTTCATCCCTTCGCAAATCGTGAACGTACCATACACGGGCCATAAATGTTTTCGTTTTTCGAGGGTCGACAAAAGCGACTTTCATGAAAGCGAGAATGATTTCTTTTTCAGTGCTCACGGTCTGTTTTTTTTCGCGGGCAGTGCGTAATTCGGACTCGAACCAGGCCCACTGGCCCAAAGGGTCGTTCGAATTTTCCACCGCGTTGTTGTTCGAACGCTGAGGAACTCGATTGTTACTCGTCGATTCCGCGTTTGTCCATAAATTCGTGTTGAGCATGATGATGCGGTAGTTTTGCTGCTTTTGTTCCATTGTGTAATAACCGGCTGTGAGAAAAAATACAGATAATTAAAAAAAATACAATTAATTAATTTTTAAATGATAATTAAAATGATAGTTTATCATTTATTTTTATTCGTTATTTCTACAGTGTCTCGGACATCGAGGAAGAAGTTCGAACGAAGTTGCAGCGCGTCGTTTCGCTTACATTTTTTGAAGGTTTTTAGGGCTTCTTCCGGTAACCACTGTTTCCAGACGTCGGATATTTGAGTGATGTTGAGACCGATGTCTTCATGGCCCAAACCGGGAAGGATGAACGGGCCGTTGAACGTTTGAGAAAAAAGATTCGTCAGGTTTTGCAGACACTCCAATGTTTCGCTCATTCCGACACTGTGCGACACGGCGTCTCTGGAAGATTTTTGGTTGATGAAATTCGCCCGTCACTTCCTGGTGAAATCCCTCTGGTGTCGACCAACGGAAGCTACGAAGCATGATTAAAAAAAGGAAAAGGAGAAAGAAATAAAATTCATTTTGGGAACAGAAACGTTATTCCTGCGAGTTGTGGTCCCAAATAAATTTTACTCTTTCACTTTTTCACTTTTTTCATCATGCTTCGTAGCTTCCGTTGGTCGACACCAGAGGGATTTTACCGTGAAGTGACAGGCGAATTGACTAGTGATATAATAAGATTTACACGAATGAAAATAAAAATAAACGTCTCGGCGTGATACGATAGTATTTTGTAATTATTTTTTCCCCGATATCCCAGTTTATTATTTATAATTTATTGATAAACTGGGCTATCAATAAAAAATGCTAACAAGGATTGGTTTTTATCGTAATAAAAACAAAAATAGGAAATTTCAGTTTCCCCTTTCAAGAATAAATAAAATATCAGCGTCCTTGTTCTACATATACAAATAGCAATTTACATTTTTAATTTGTTTACGAGTTTTGCTGTCGTGCTGATTCGAAATGAAGCTTAAACGTGAAAAATGTAAAGAGAGCGATGTTGTTTACTCGAGGAAAATTCAAATATTGTATAATTACTTATTATTAGTCTGTTGGTTTAACTCTAAAACCAGCACTGTCACGTCAATCGCCACCAAAAATTATTAATCACCAGCCATTTATTAAAACATTAATTAATTCCGCAATTATAAATCGCGTTTTTATTAATTTGTAGACAAGATTGTTTTTAGGGTTATATTTCTATGGACGCCATTTTCAATAGTCGTAAAATATTACTGCATAATAAGTCATAAAAGTTGTCATTTTTTTCGATTAGGGCTTATTTTTGTTTAAAAACAGTATAACAAGTGTTTGTTTACCCTGTCCATAAAACAAACTCGATGTTATCTCCGTGCTTTGCTCTCATGGTTGCGGCCGCGGATTCGACTAACGCCCATGGTGAGTCGCAACTGTAGTTACCGAATTTCCCGGCTAAATTTTTGTTCAGCCGAATGTGCCCACTGTCAATATTAGTTCTCGTGTTTCCGCACACTACGAATCAAATAAAACGCGATTATTCCGGAGTAAGGAATGGAAAATATGTCGAGAAATGGAAAATAATTCATTTGTTACAGTTTACACCGTCGTAAATTGATTTTCAATACAGATTCGGAAATAGAAACGCCAATCACTGTTGACTTACTATTTTCCGATTTGCCGTGGCTCATGTATTTAGGGTTGTAGTGAATATCACTGATGTGCCAAAAGTAACCTGTGGGGAGGCGAGTCATATCGATTATAAATGTTCAATATTAATCAGGAACAATTTCGTGAACAATTAATTCGACCCTTCGTGACCGGGATTTAAAAAATGCAGCGCGGGAACCTTCAAAAACCGTATTTCGGGTCACGTTATATTAATTTCAATGAGCCGAACGATTTCCGGCCGATCATAACCGAGTGTTTCTACTTAAAGAACCGAATCGATATTTCACGAATTTCCTTCCGCCTATTCATAGATTTGAGATTCAATCCGTTAAAATTCTCACCTATTTTTCCATGTACCATACATAACCATGATAGTAATATTAAATAATCACGGACCATCTTCTGAACGGTACACCTGAAACGCGGTAAAACATTTTCATTAAAAATTGCCAAACGGGACGCGAAAAAATTTCCTCATCGTTTCATCGATTTCCCATTTTTCATTTTCACTTTTACCCGAGAGTTTTCATTCACGTCTGACCAAAGGCAAGCTCACTCTACTTTCTTTATCACGCAGGATCTGCCGAGCCGTGTTTGCCCGCAGAGGGTTATTACTACTTTCGAAAATTTTAATATTGCAAGAATCATTACTCGAGGCCAACGACATTTCCCCGGCGGAAAAAAAGCTACCCGAGATAAATTAAACATTCGAGCTCGGGAAAAGTCTCGATCGCATTACGCGAAGCGAGAAAATGTAATTAGCATTACATCGCAATGCTTTTAATTCGAAGTGGCAAATTAAAATCCCCAACTTTCGTTTCGACGGCAAAATCGGCATGAAAAAACGTGCGTATAATCAAAGCCCGATTAATGAGGAAAGAAAGGCTTGACGACATGCCTAATTAAACGGCCAGCGAAAGAGTCATTCGTGCTGCGATCCGTGGACCATTTCCCTCGGCGCAGTCAAGCAAAGGCGTCCACCAAAAGCGAATCACAGTTCCCAATGACGCCCAATGAAGTAGCGAAATACTCGATAACTTTAAATGACTCTTCTTCTCATAATCACAGCGAGGAACTTTTTACGAAGACACAGTCATTCATAGTCACGATCGAGCCTCGCATTTCACGCAGCGCGATTTCGTGAATGAAACAATAAAGCGAGGCCCTAATCAACGCTAATCGCTAATTAACAGCGGGGTGGATTCCGCACCGGTAAAGTAGCCTCCGACGGCGGCGGAATGGACGTTTTTTGCGCAACGGTTCTACCTGGGCGAACAAAAAGCACGGGGCGGTCGATCGTGGCCCGCGAAACGTTATCAAACGCGAGCTCGCGGTTTCTTCGATTTCGGCGGCGATTAAGAGCCGCGCGGCGCGAGATTAAGGCGTGAATGAGCTTCGATGCACGACACAAAAGTGCGATACTGACTGATCCACACCCCACTGCCCGATTACGGAGTTGGCCTCGAGTCTACGGTGACTGCGACGTGGACACCGCGAGGGGGATCGAGGGTGTTTCCAAACGCGACTGCGCCCTTTTCGCATCTCCCGTGATACCTGCGTTGCCCGACTCGGGACTCACCTCTATTTTCCGAGGAGAGACGAGCGTCGATGCTGCAACAGTTGTTTTCTCGCTCTCGTTATTCTTTATTCGATCCAGAGCATTCGACTCGCTCATTGTTATTTATCCGGGAAATTTTACTGGGGATGGAAGTTTATGTCGCGTGGGTTTTTTTGCCTTGCTTTCGAACTTGATTTTTTTTAGAGTTTCATTTATTGGGGGATTTATGGGTTGTTCTGTTCGGTTATGGATTTTTCATTTGGATACTTTGGATAATAATTCTCTATTATTTATGCGAAGATATGAGGCTTCGGAATTTAATTCTCCGTGGGTTATTTATCAAACGGGAATGGAGCTTGGGTTTTTTGCTACGAGTTTTGAGACTTCGGAGTGTTATTTATGGCTTACATTGATTTCTCAGTTTGGAACTTTTAGCGAACGTTTCGAAATGCGAAATTGGAAAATACAAAATAGCACCGAAAACGGCGATGTTTTGTACTTTGAATTTTGCATTTTTTTTCATTTTTGCTAGGGCAGAAATAAATTCTGGTAAAAATGTAACTTCTTCGTTTAAGACTATTAACATTTCTAATCGAATTTGTATCGTTCAAAAGGCTATAAATAGCATTCAAGTTTGATTTTTATAAAGTGAATTTCATTTGTCTGAAATTGTATATTATTCAGTTATTATCGGCGAAACAAAAAATTATCAAGTAAACTTTTATGAACTCCAAAACTGCAATGAAGTTAAAACTGGAAAACGTATAATTAATACTTAACAATGAAATGAAAAATTCATAAAATGCAAATTCTGTTGCGATGTAATTGTCTTGTATATCAAACCAAGTTAATTACTAATTAATTACAGTACATGAAAAACGCTCTCCAAAGAGTAAATTCGGTAACAATTAAAATTCTCTACATTATTAAAAATTATCGACAATCTTATTCTCGAATTCTATTTTTCTCATTTTGAGATCTTAAACAATTACGTTTTCTTACAAAAATACCCGCGCATGTAATCGTAAAAAAATACTTGTGATAAAACTATAAACTCTAATAAACAAAGACGGAATAAAAACGACCCTAAATCTAAACATAATCACATCCCGAGTAAATTACATTAAATCACAATTACAGTACAAAAACGTTGCGAGGTACTAAAACCAATCTTCGAAAAGTTCCGTACAAAATTGGAAACCATCAGCCAAACATTTGGGACTGCGTAGCCAGTTCAGGGTAAAGATTGATCATCAATTGGTCCAGCAAAACATAGGCCAAATGCTTGTTGAGCGGCGCGTTTTGCAGCGGATCAAGAAGCGAATCCATCAACTTGCACCACTGCGAGTGCGCGCCGAGAAACCACCAGGGTAACAAAGAACGCAGTCCATTTTTCGCTCTATTATACCGCTCCGAACACTCCGCCGAAGAATCCTTCTTGCTATAATCATCTTCAAAAATCGTAGAGTGCAACAGTTTCACAACAACAGCAGCTCGACCGCCGCTCAGCAACTTCACCAAAACATTCTGAAATCCTCGATTAATCATCGGGTCCAGTCGTTTCCGAAGCATCGACGCGAACAGCCAAATCACCCGAGATTTCATCGCCGAAATATTCAGCAGCGTGTCCACTGAAACAAAAAAACAACGTCATTTTTCGCAAATTTTCGAGTACAAAAATACCGACTAGCTTCTGCGATGCAGTAACAAACGCCTTTCACGTGCTGCCTCCTGGACCTCACATACGGAAAGTCGCGAATGCGCGAATCTAGATTCAAGTTATTTCCAAAGGGCTGGGACTTGCAGCCGAAATCCTGGCCCTTTCTGCTGGATTCGTATCGCTGGTCCCCGGAAATTTCGACCCCCACGTCCATGTGATCTTGCTTGACGTTCGTCGACGCCAGGAACGTGCTCATGAATTTGTCCAGGTGTTGTCCACGTTCTTTCCTCAATTTATGCGTCATGCTTTGATACAATACTCCGATATCCGAAGCGCTGTACGCGGACAAATGAGGTTTCAAGTTATGCACGGTGAGAAAAGTTCGCAGAAGCTCGCTGTTCCGGAGCGTCGGCTTCGCCAGGAGCTTTTGCAAAAAGTCTTGGTAAAGTTGGCGATTCGCCGCGAGCGAGGGGTGCTGGTTTTTGCGAATCGGGAGCGGCGAGTCGTATAGAACTTTGTCCCCGTGGAACTCGGCGAGTCGCGCCCGGAGCGCGTAGAAATCCTGGTCTCTGCGCAGCACGGTCCAGGATTTTTCCTCGGTCACGCTGTGCACCGCGATCATGTACATCGGTTGCGCGGAACCCCCGTCGACGTGGGGAATCGTCACTCGCCACGTCGTCAGGTCGCTCATTTCGCTGGAGCTACTGCAACTAACTTCCTCGGCCTGATACACGTGGTGACCATCGAAAGAAGCGCCATCCACCGCAGCAACGCGCAGCGCGCCGCGGAGTTTTCCAAACTGGTTTGACAATTTCGCCCCGACTCCGGAAGAAACGCTGTGGACGTAATTCAAAATTTTAATTTACCGCTTTTAGAATCTTGAAGGATGAATCTCATACTTGGTTTGTGAGACTGAAGGTTTCGTTACGCTGCCAGCAGTTGAGGCACCGCAAATTAATTTGTAGAGCTGCAAAGTAAAGACGGATAAGTTAAACTTGGTTTTGTGTATTTTAGATTGTTTCAGGAAGTAACTGTTTACTTCGTAACTGTGATGGAACGACGGAATGGAAGTGTTTTCCAGTAACGCGTGAGCTTCTTGATGAGCCTGGTACAGAGGTCGCGACGTTCGCAATTCCTGAATCTTTTCCGGACCGCCTTCCAGAACTAAAACGAGAAATTAAATTTAGAGCTACAGTACAATCATTTTTCTACAATTTTTCGCGTACTCTGCCGTATTCCTTCGGAAACGTGTTGAGAAAGGTGGACGTAATCGGCGCTTTCGGGATCCAGGTACGAGGAATACATGTTTCGAGCATCGTCGTACAAAGCCTTTTCAATGTCCGCTGTTATATCCGGGTTCAGCATGCGTTTACTAAGATCGTCTACAAAAAAAACAGAGTTGAAAAGACGAACGACAACTGTGCAAAAAAAATATCGCACCGATATCTAAAAAGAACTGCAGAAGATTGACGGGTCCGGATTCCTTCATGTGCTGCATAAATATGTAAAGCAGCTCCTGGTCATTCAAAATCTCGTCCAGCGTGGGTTTCAGGGTGTTTATTTCGCTCTGTTTTCTCGACGAGGATGAAACCCAGGAATAAAGAAGAGGAACAGAATAAGCGTCCGCGACTTGCGAGAATTCGCCCTCGTAGTAAGTCGACAAAATAATCAAGGTGTTGATATTATCGGGATCCGCGAGAGCGTCGATCGCAGGCAAAAGCACCCAATTCGCCAGTATTTCCCGGAGAATCACCTACGAAAAACAAGCAATTAATCAATGCTCGATCCAGAAACAGCTGTAAAAATGTTACTCTGTTATTGGTCGAAATGTGCGTAGTTGGCAGAAGAAGCGGCGTCAGAGTCGTCGCTATTCCCCGCAGATAATTCAGTTCAGCTTCCCTGGAATAAGTCGCGACGTGAATTTTGTTGCCCAAGTAATCGGCGACGTGGTCCTGAGGGCGACCGCCCAAAGCTTTGGACCATCTCGTCAACTCTTCCCAGTCCTGAGCATGCTGGATCGCGACCGGCACGAGCTGATTAAAAATGATCTCTGGAACGTTCGAGCTCAGCAGGCGACCCGCGATGTTTCTCGTCGCCATTGTTATCGCCAATCGCAGCTGCTGCACGAACGCCTTGTTCGAAGACAGATCCGAGTACCAGGTGCAAATGTACGTCTGCAGCAATTGCTCGAACAGCTAAAAAAAAAGGAAAACTCAGAATTCTTGTCGTCAATTTTGTTCCGGGGCTTGGAAAATGGATTACGTGTTCCAACGCAGCGTCGAAATCGTTGGGAACTTTGACCCAGTGGCTTTGCAAAGTTTTCTGGTGACGCTTGCAATTCGCGTTGCCGCAAACGTTGCAGGAATTTTTTTTTGATTCGCTCGAGCGAATTTTGCTCAGCGTGGAAACATTGGAAGAAATGTATTGAACGCATTGCGCTCCCCAGAGCGTGCCAATCACGTAAACGCCGACGATGACGGCTGCGTAGATCAAGCTGGAAAAAGGTTTCTGCTTTTTTATAAAGTTTTGGGTGGAAATTAATATTGATAAGGATGATAAGAACTAACCTGTCAAAAACGGCGACGATCGCGCCGAAAATTACTGTCGTGATGGCGAGTACGTATTCCAATTTTTCTAGCAACAATGACATTTTGGGGAAAAGCTGCGTTTTGTTACGCGCGAGACTTTTTTGGAATGCGATCTTAGGGTTTTTTTCGGTATTTTGAGGGGCGGCGGGAAATCCGATTTTGTCATGGTGTGGGAATTGTTGGTGTTGAAATACCGCGAATTCTAGTCATAGTTTTTGCGTAAAAACACTCTGAAATTTATGAATGACGTTGTTATTCTGACAGCGGCTCGTATACGATGCGAGCACGTGTATGTGTGTGCAATACGTGGCGCCAAACATCTGTTCACTCTGACGTTTCAAAAATGTCTAGGGACAGGATCCCGGAAATTATGAATTTGGCGAATTCGCCGAAAAAAAGGTTAGGTTTAGAGACTTTTTAAAAATAAAGTCGAGGCTTTATCGAGAGCACGATAAAAAGTTGATAGAATAATAATTCTTTAGTAAATATTATATAAGAGTTGTTAACTTTTGACTTAAACATTTGCTCTTCGGTGAAAAATGATTTCTTTTGTAATTAATTGCAAAATCATTAATTTTGGAGCATTCAGCAATTAATAACAGCATTATTCAACGAATGGTCGCAGGTGCCGTTTAAAAGACGGCACCAGCGACATTTGCGCCCTCTTTCAGACATGAAAATCGAGGCAAGGCTGCCAACTACCGAACTATTCAGAATTCTACCACTTAAATTTCAAATTTGCACGATTGTTGAGAAAATATCAATCCATTTCGAAAGTAAAAGTAATATTTAAAACAACGCATTTCGTATTCGACTCTGATAAAACTCATTTTCCTTTCCTTAATTTTCGCTCACATTTAAAATTCAAATCTTTATCTTTTTCGTATTATTATTCAATCAGGAAAAAAGCAAAAACAAAAAACCTCGTTTCCAATGAAAAAAACGTTCAAAAAACAAATCGATAAAAAGGAACAAAACACGAAGTATTTTCCCGGTGAAAATGCTCATTCTCGGTTTTCGAGAATGAGGTAAAACTCGAAATAATTGTTATCAGCGATCTTGGTGATCTTGTCACTTATCGAGCAGCAAAACATCGCGTCTTGAATCTCTCGCTCGAGTGGCAGAAGGAAACGCATGCGCGGCTCGTTCATGAAAGACCTTTGAATTTTCCAACTCTCGAGCATGTTCGCGTTTCGAGTCAGTCCCGTTAACATGGACGGCGGCGGAGCTTACGGTGGCGGCAAAGCCGGAGGTCCATTTGACCCAATCGCGTTTGTTCAAAGGCCACAGGTCATTTTGAGGGGAGTATGTCTCGTAAGTACGCCCGAGAATCTTTTGCAACCTTTTGCGACGAAGCGAAAGATGCTTTATTTCGAAAAGCCACTATCACGCCGAGCGTAGTAGTAGGCATCGATTTTTAAGGAGCTTTCGCCCCCGACCCTCCCTAGCGATGGGGTTCTCCTATTGATTTTCCGCAAATTCAAACACAAAGCACCATAAATTAAGCAATTTCCTTCGATTCAAGCAAATCCTCCATTTAAGCAAGATCGACTCGAAGGATTTTTCATCTTTCGCGAAAGCGCGCGCGATCTTCGACGATGCGATGCTGAAAATGGGAAAAGTTTGGAAAATGCCTCCCTTTTGGATGTTGTACGAAGTTGATTTCACGAGAGGCCAATTAAGCGGGCCAATTAGTGAAGCAAAGTTTCGCGTTTCAGCTCTTCGCGCTCATTGTTTTCGGGAGCATCAGCAACAGAGGCTACCTCGAAGTGAAGGGAGGAAAAGAGGTCTGCCTTTACAACAAGGACGCTAACGCTTGCAGTTACGGCATCGGCGTCGGCGTCTTGGCTTTTCTCGCAAGCATCGGTTTTCTGGCTGGCGAATACCTCTTCGAACAAATGTCATCGGTGAAAACTCGAAAGCACTACGTGCTCGGAGATCTCGGGTGAGCTTGAGAAACGCTGGAAATGAAATGAGAACGATTGTTATGGAAAGGTGGATTTTTTAGCTTCTCCGGATTTTGGGCGTTCCTTTACTTTATCGCTTTTTGCTACTTGGCAAACTCGTGGAACAAGTCGGAAACACCGCCGAATAATTACGGGACGACGAGCGTCGAAGCGGCCATCGTGTTCTCTTTCTTCTCCATTTTCACCTGGGTAAGATTTCATCACCGGAGGACGGAAAATTTGTCTTTTTTTGCCTTTTTTTAAATTTTCCTTGATTTTTCCCTGACTTTTAAGAGCTGAAAGAAAGAAAGGATATACTATCGGTTTATAATTTTCACATTTTTTGTACAGTTTTATAATAGACCCTAAGAAAAATTTCGGAACGCAAAAAAATGCAGAAAATACGAAAAAATACTTCGATGAAAGAATTATTTATAATTTCCTAAATACAAAAAATACAGAAAAATGCAAGAAATGCGTAAAAATTACGGGAAATGTAAGAAAGCATTTAAAAATGTTATAAAAAAATGATAACAAATACAATAAGATAAAAGAAAAATACCGAAGAAAATGTAAAAACACGAATAACGGCGATAATCAAGGCAAACGATAGTTCGCCGTGTCGAGAGCGAACCGTACTGAAAATATTGACGAAAGGTTATGTTCGCTCCAAACTTTCTTCTTTATTTCACTTAAGATACAATTATAACAATTTTATATTCGGTACATACCAGTTTTTCCCAAATTCGCGGTGATCTTTTGGATTTTCGATATTCTCATATCAACTAGTGTTTTCCCGCATTTTTTCATTTCGCTAGGATCGTCCCTGATCTGAAGATTGAAGGGGAAATTTTTAAAATTTTTCACCAGGGTGGCTGCGCTTGGTTCGCCTTCCAAAGATTCAAGCAGGGGGCGGATGCAGCGTTCGCGTCAACTTACGAGGCCGATCCCGTCGGAGGTGCGGGATACACGAGTTACCCCGACGCCACGGACGCAACCTACCAGGATCCTCCATTCCAGCAACAGCAGCAACGCGGAATGGGCGACTTCCAAGCCCCTGCTTACTAATCGCGAAATCCAATCACGCGCAAAGCTCGACTCGATGCTTCGACGATAAAAACGACCATAGACTCCGGGAGAGAAAAGTTTGCTCTTTTTCCCTAGCGATAAAACGAAGAATCCGCCCATTCATGGGGTAACGTTTGTATAATCTGGGGAACAAGAGCATTGAAACTGTTTCTTTGAAAAAGTTGAAAAAGAACGAGAGCTAATGAACAGTGAATAGTACTATTAGAGAATTGTACAGATTTGCCAAAAGGAAAAAAAGAGTCATTTGTCGCAACCGTGGTAATTTTCTGCTTCGATTTTTCGTTACACTTTGAACCGGGAAATCGTATAATTTTCGTACTTGGCGTTCCTTTCTCCCCGTTTTCATTGCGATGTATCGTTTGTGATTCAGTGTTCGCCCGTCACTTCATGGTAAAATCCCTCTGGTGTCGACCAACGGAAGCTGTAGCTTCCGTTGGTCGGCACCAGAGGGATTTTACCATGAAGTGACAGGCGAATTCTCACACAAATGACGAACCAGAAAGGAACGTAAACGTATCGTAGCATGTAAAAAATGGAATTAATCACGCATCATGTATCTGCACCGTACTCGCGACGCGAACCGATTAATAGTTACATGTTTAAAAACGTTTCATCATAAAGCGCGGACATCAATTGTCATGTTAACAAAAGTTTGAACTAGATCATTTACAGTAGAACGATAGCAATTTGTTGCCTATTTTTGTGAATACAACAAACTATGGCCCAAGTACTTGTCAGAGTAAAGTCTCGCTCTCATTTTATTCCTTCGATTACTTGCAAATTTCAACAAATTGCGTCTCTTTTCGGATACACATGTTGATTGCGAAATAAATTTTTATCGAAATGTAAGACAATATTCCGACAAAGGAACGCGCAAAACTGCAAGTGTTTCATAATTTTTGGCTATGGAATTTGTAATACAAGACGAGTATTTTTTCTAACTATTACGTTGTACGTTCTATTTTATTGGAAAACTGTAGTCTTAAGGGGGGCCCGACTTCTCCATTTTTTCACTCATCAAAAACAACAAATGGTATTACGATTTATGTTCTCATCCGGAAATTCACATGACGTCCAAGATGGCGGCCACCAAATAGTTCGTACATTTACCGATTTGGCCATAAATCGTAAGAAATAAATATAGTCTTGCACCATTTGTTCACAAAAACACTCCCCGTGTTCTTTTTTCGTTTAATAAGTAATTTTCAACCCGGAAACTTGCAGGGAAATCGTAAAAAGGTGTCTACTGGTCGACGCCATCTTTTTCTAAAAGCGAGAAAAATCCCGAAGTCATGCCCCCCTCCCCTATTTGAAACTTATCGTTTCTAATGTAATTTTGGTGTGTTATAGAGCAGAATGTAAATTTTTTAAAGGCCGCGGTAGCTCCATCGACGAGTCAGTTCGTTATTGTTGATTATAATCGGCGAGATTCCAAAAGACTCGATGACGCGAGTTGATATTTTTTCATATTTATCTGCCGTGTGCCTGCGTGTATGTGCGTGGTGTATGAGAACAACAAATTCAAAAACTAAATTTCACGCGATTAGACTTTTGCTTCAGATTCCGCGTTGGTGTGAAAGATGATGAGCAATAACGTTTTCGTGGCCCGCGATTATCGACAGTTTTCCGTATTTTTTCTTGATTGTTTGCAAGTTGAAGACCGAGTTTGTGTATAATAACGTTCTAGTTGTATTATACATAATGTATCAATAATCATTCAAACCTGAAAATAAATGTCATCCTTTATTGTGTTGAAAAAACTCGCATTTTCTTTTTTATTCGCCTGTCACTCCCATGGTAAAATCCCTCTGGTGTCGACCAACGGAAGCTACAAAGCTACTTTGTAGCTTCCGTTGGTCCACACCAGAGGGATTTTACCATGAAGTGACAGGCGAATACTCTCCGATTCAAAAATGGCGATTTATAATTCGACGGAAAATAATTGAATGAAAAAATCGGGAAATGATGAAAAATGTAAATAATGGAATAATACTTCGATATTTATTGAGTTGAAGCAACTCGCTACAAAATTACGCACACTTTCGGAACATGCAGACGAAACATAAGTCTCAACTTTTTTTTAATGTACTTGCTGCTCAAGAGATGTAAAAAAATGTTTATTATTTCTGCGTTTATCGCTTTATCACAACATGGCTCATTTTCATCATTACTGGACTAAAATTTACCGGGGAAATAAAATGGATTCGACATAGCCGATGAATTTGATGCAATGTCGGTTGAATGTTGACGATTTTTTCAACTCTTCGACTAAAATATTAAAAATGCTGTTTCGCTTATTGTCCTTGCAGCAACAATTGGCCTCAATTCCGAAACGACAGTTTTGCGTCTAAAACTTGAAAAACATTTCAACAAAATCGCAACATCGATCAATTTCACGCTATGAAAATGAAGTGACAAAAATCGTCTAAATACGCTCGCCGTTACAGTTTCAACAAGTGCGTCTGAAGCCGAAATCTGCCTCAAGAATTAATGTATAAATGCAGCTCTTTGGACAAGCAAAGTATCATTTTTACATGGTACATTCGACGTGACGAAAATTGATTACAACCATCTAAATATTTAAACAATTTTCATCTCAATCACTGCCGCCTCGCGAAGATTAAATCGAAAGCAACGGGATTATTTTAAATTCATATTTCATTTTTCACAATCAATACATTTCCATTCGCTTCCAAAATGACACTAAATCGTCTAGCATACTTCAAAAACATTTTACTGGGCTTGATATCGAGTTGGTCCCAAAGTGCGAAAAGCACCATTTAAGATTCCGTTTTTTTAATGATTCAGCGTCAATTTGCCATCCGTTCAATTAAGACTTTTCTTTGCATCTTCGATCAATCACATAAATAGATAATACATCTACACCTTATCGAAAAGACAACTCAAATTGCACTAAAATTGCGATCGCATGAGTTCAATAATTTACAAAAAGACGTAAAAAAGTTGTACAAAAGAAATTTGCGCACTCAAGTAGAACTCAAAAAATGCTTCTCTGGCGGATCCTCGGACCAAAAGTCAAAAATGGGTGTTGAAGACACTTGTTACTTTCTCCATGGAGCTGAAAAATATCGTAATTTTTCTTTTTGGATCAGTAAGATTACGCACATATCGTCGATTATACATCACTAGTCGATAAGTTTTATGTACATTTTCTGAACCCGCGAACGAATCCCTGCATTTTCGTCACTCCACGCGAGCAGCGCCGAAACGTGCTCGAAATTTGTTGAAAAACGACCAAGATTCGTCCACGTCTCGTTTAAAATGTCGATTACTTTGAAAAATACAATAAATCCACCGAACCTTTTTTTAGTAAACCACGAAAAAAGTATATTCGCGTGTCATTAATATCGAGCATATATAATTATCACATTTTTAGATTGTAACGCTAAAATTTAAATACTCATTCTCGCCGTCGTTGCCTCTTTCGCTCTCTCATTCTCTCCCTCGGATTCATATTTTCTGCTGCCACGATATCGAGCCTGGACCGCGACGCTTTGTTAGTTTCAACCAAAAAACAAACGAGAAAATCTACTCTCCGACCGAATTTCAAATCTTGCCCAAATCGCTCAGAATGCAATATGAGTGGGTCAAAATACTTGATATGAGCGAAGAAATGATGTTAATCCGTCGTGGATTCCTTAATAATATCATCCTTGGTAATATTCTGATTCATCTGGTCATTTTCGTACTCGACAAAGTCGTCAAAAAGACTTGGCCAGGCCTCAGCATCGTCGTAGGACCCGAGATCGTCGCCGATGCTTTCGGCAAAATTGAGGAACCTAAAAAAAGAATTTCAATTCACAACCTTTTCTCAAGTAAAACTAGATACACATATAATTTTTGACCCTACATGTTCCACGTGTCCCTTGGTATGCCCCGGACATGGTGGCACTCGAGAAATTTGAGCCACCGGCTGAGTAAAGGCGGTTCTCGTATCGTAAACACGAGATTCCAGAGGACGATGGCCATGTCGACCGGCAGGATTCTCTGGCCCGAGGACACGTCCAGGCCGAAGCGGAAGGTAAATCTGTAAAGGTCTTTAAACAGTTCGCCGTTCACGGTGAGCTCCCAGACAATTTCCGGCAGTTGCAGCTGAATCCCGCGTATGCTATCAACGCGAATCGACTTCAGCCCCGAAACAAACTCCGGCCGGGTAAACTGACACATTTGCTCAGCGTTCAGTTTCCAGGCAAGAACCAGAACCTTGAACTCGTCTGGGGAAAGTTGCAAGTCCTCGCAAAGTCTTTCTACTCCATCGGCAAGGATCACGTCTTGGTTCGGCTCCTTAGAAAAAAGCAAAACCATTCAGTAAAAATGACAAATGTTTCTTTTACATTGCTTGGAATAAAATGACACCTTGTATCTATTAAAAAGGGTATTAAGTTTGCTCTCGGATGGTTCCCGTTGCTGCTTGGAATCGGTGGATTGGTTGGCAGTGGAGGACCCGGAAGACCGTCCCAGGGGTGGCAGACGCGCGTAAAAACCCCGAGAAACGCGCAAGTTGCTCTGGGATACCAAGGGAACGGAACCGCAGTTGTCGGAGCCCACGTTGTTCAACGCCGACAACTTGGTCAACGAGCTTTTCTTGTTGCCGTTGGCGTGCGGCTCCAAAGGCATTTGGGAACTGTTTTGAGAAGCGTTTGGCGAGAACAAACCAACTCGGAGCTCCATGGTATCTGAAACGAATGAACGGATAAATCTGCGAAACTTTTCAACGAATGCAATGATTCGAAGTTGCAATACCGTCTTTGCGCTCGGCGGTAATGGATTGATCAACGGCTGATGCTGCAGGAGGCACCTTGAAGCATGAAAAACAGTGGCCCATTGATGCTGAACGTACTTGACATTTGAGTTTATTACCGCTTTCATCGGTGAGTCAGTCTTGAAAGGCCAGTCTTTTGCAAAAGCTGAAAATTGTCAAATATGTTTACTAATCGGTGTAAATATTACGAAATTTATCGTGAAATGCAATCGCCGGTGAAAATTCGGAAAAAGGGGGATTTTTGGAGACATTACCTCGAAACCAGGGCGATTTTGTGATTCGTCGAACGTCTCCTGGTGAAAAAGCGCTTTTTTTTGTAACCTGCATGAATGATTCCTCGATAAACGTTTAGAATTTGCATGTGGAACGCGATCGCTTTTCTTTCTCGTCAATAACGACGAAAGAAAGAGGCTGTGCAGTGCATTATTTTGCACTTCCCGACGAGTTGTGACGAGTCGAGATCGAGCATTTAACCCTTTCCTCTTTCACTTTTCGAAGGGCGAACACGCGCCTTTGTTCAACCGTGTACGTCGTTTTGAATGAAATCATCGTTCGAAAGTCGAGTTGTTCGCAGGGAGATATACATTTCTCTGTTTTGGAGAAACGCGTAACGAAAAATGAGTGTACAATTACAATATCACTGTTGTCGGTGTCTCCTCGGGGTTTTTTTAAATGTGTTTCTTAGTGACGCACGCGCGTTTTACTCTTTTTATTTGTGTCGGTCGGAAAAGGACGAGAGCATACTTGAAACGGTCTGAAACACGCTCGAAGTGACGTCGGTATGCTCTGTCTCTCTTCAACTTTCAACATCTAGCGAGAGAGAAAGAAATACTGTCTTTTCGTCACGATTTTGACAATTTGAAATTTTTCGAAAATTGAATGTTTTGTAGCGTAAAATAATTTTAGAGTTTGTATACATTTTAGAATTGTTTATGTTTTTTTTATTGAAAAAGAAAAATATGAAAACCATGACAACCGCGAATTATTTGAATCGATCAAACATGCGACTTTTTAGAACACAAGTTTTTTAAAATGCTCGACGAAGAACAAGTCAACGGGACGAATACGTCGAGGGAGGAAGAAAATTATTTCGAAAGGGAGCAAATTACACCGAAAATGTGGTCCAAGTACGAAGGTCAAGAACCAATGAGCATTCTGCATCCGGACGATCCTTTAATGAAGAGATTCCAAGATGCCTTGAAATCTCATCTCACGCGCATGAATGATAAATTGTCCGAGGAAATATACGAAATGGTATAAAGTTTTCCAAAATTACATGCAACAACCGCAAATTAAATTCCCAGACGAAAATTCCTTTCCCACTGTTCTCGAAAGTCAAAATCAACGAAGATATTCATGTTTAGAGTCGACCAATAGGAGCGCTCGAACGCCTGCTGCGCGGGTGTAATCGAGCGCTTCTTATTGGTCGACTTTAAACATGAGCATCTTCGTTAATTTCGAGTTCCGAGAAAAATGGCAAAAGAACTTTCGTCTCAGAATTGCATGCACATTAAAATGATTCATTTTCTTTCCCCAGAAAACGACTGTAAAGTCGTTAATCAAAGTTGGCGAAGGTCAAAGCAGACGAGTCGAAGACATAAGAATCGAAACCGCGAACCAAAAAAAGGCCATCGAAAATTACCAAACGATGTTGTCGGACATGACGAACATGCGCGAATGCTTTCAAATAAAAATCGAGAGCATCAAAGAATCGCGCAAAAAGTGCGCCGAAGAACTAAACGCGGAAAAAAGGAAAGAAGCGATTGCCGCGAAAGAAGTTCACGAACTGAGAAACCAAGTGAAGAAATTCGCCGACCTGGAGAAGGACATTTCGGAGGACATTTCCATCTCGAAGAGAATGTCGGAAAAAGACCAAGTTCTTCAGCGCGAAATAACGCGCGAGAAGAAACAGCAGGATCTCGTTTTGTACAAGCTCACGGAGGAAAATTGGGCCTTGGATTCGGAGAAAAAGTACCTGCGAGAGCAAGTGCTGCTGAAGGACAAAGAAAAGGACGAAATAAATCGCGCGATAGCTGACGCAAACGCGGAACTCGAAGTTGTTCAAAGGGAACGGAAAAGTTTGATGGGCAAATGGAACGAAGTTCTCGTGGACATCAAACATCGAGACGAAATCAGCAATGAACTGAACACCGAGTGCAGGTTTTTTGGGGGGTGCAGTTTCGGATTGCGGCATTTTCTAACGTCGATTTATGCTTTTCAGGGAAATGCAGCATTCTTTCAAGAACTTGCAGTTCCAGTTGAGCAAGATAAAAAAGGAAACGATGAATGAAATGGAAAACAACGAGCGCCTTATGTCGATTCGAATGAAGGTGGATGAAGATTTTGCATGGACGATGAAGAATTGCAACTCGGGGAAGAAAAAACTGGAGTGCTCGGAAAACGAGTTGGCGAAATTGATGAAAATTTCGGAGCAGTGTCGGGAAGAGAACAAAATCGCCTCGAACGTAAAATGGAAATGTGGAAAAATGCTCCAAAACTGGAGCGGAAAATAGGAATTATTTTATGTGTTTTAGGAATTTCATTCGGTGGAAAACGAGGAAAATCTGCTGCGAAAGGAAGAGGAAAAACTAGCGAAATGCAGAGCCGAACTCGAAGACGAGATGATGAAACGAACGAGCGAGTCCGTGATTCACGACAAAACCGTGCGCTACTTGAACAAGCTGTTGCAGGAAGCAAAGGCCGCGAATAAAGAGCAAGATTTTGCGTTGGCGCAAGTAGAACGCGCGTACAGGGCGAACCTTTTGCAAGTCGAGAGGCTCATTTCCATCATTGAGAACGACAAGTCTGACTTGGGCGAAATCGTTCGCAAGAATGTCGAAAAAGAAAAGAACGTCGAAACAATACGTGGCAAAATTAAGCAATGGGAAGCAAACATCGCCATAAAACAGAGAGACATTTTCCTCCTCAACAAAAAAATACACGAGGTTTTTTCGAAAATTTTCCATTTCTCGTTCAAGAGGAATCCGTAAACTCTTCTTTATCGACTGAGTTGCCAAAACGTTTCAATCGCAGTTGCAAGAAACTGAAATCGCGTTTTTGAAATTCTGTCGGTAAAAAGGAGTACACGGATTCCTCTTGAGAATGAAACTGAGCGGAAATTTCTTTTTCAGATTCTGCAAACGACCGGCGGCGAAGAAACGAACCTGCAGGACCTGAAAATCAACACTTTGGAGGACCAAATCGAAGATTTGAATACCAAATCCAGGACTTTGCGCCAATCTTGGCTGCGTCAAGAATGCAATTTAAACTCCGTGAGCGAGCAGCGGACCTCGCAGCTTCAGGAACTCGGATTGCTCGCGAAACAAATCATGATTATGGAACAAAAGAATCACAAGTTGGGATACGAATTGGAGAAGCAAAAGAAAGAAGAAATCAATGTAAAAAGAAAAATCGACAAACTGCAACAGTCGCTGTTGCAGAAAAACTCGCAATTCGCGTCCCGAAAAGAGCTAAAAGATCATTTGGAAGACGAATATTTCCTCACGAAGAACGACTACGTTTTGTCCTTGAAAGAAGCCGAGATAGAACTAATGCAATTTCAAGGAGAAATACAAGAACTGGAGCAGCAAAAAATTGCGCTGAAAGAAAAAATCGACAACGTCCAATGGGAAACTTTGTCTTGGGAGAAAAAAGTAAGTTCTGCGCCGGTTTAAACTCCGTTTTACTGACCTAGTTTCAAAAACTTAAGGAGCATTTTCGTCGCAGGTTAAATTAGCTGGTGAAACGAGCAAAACTATCAAAGAGGAGAGAAAAGCGGGCGGCGACGTAGCAATCATGAAAAGCGAGATTCACAAGATGGAAATACGTTTATCGCACCTGAAGAAAATCCAGGAAAAGCTCATGCAGGACATGGAGTTCTGCATCTCCAGGAGAGAGAATATTTTAGAGAAAGCAAACGCGGAGGAAAAAAGAAACCCCAGAGCCCAACAAAACCAGCGAATCGGGCTCCAAAAACGCTTGGACGAGCAAAGATCGAGGATCAGGCAAATCGAAAAAGTAAGATTTCCGTTCGATTTTCCAGCTCCGAGAAATAAGTATTTCTGTTTCAGGAAACGAGACAAGTGAACGAAGAAATGGCGGTGCTGGAAAAGCAACAAATAGAGTTGCTCGAAAAATTGGACGAGGAACAACTGAAACTGCGAGAAATCGAAGATTTAATTCCCGACATTGACAAACAAATAATGGAGATTGAGTTGATAAAAAGTCACGTGCGTGTACGAAATACGAGTAAAACTCTCCTTCAACTCGCGACTAATTTAGCTCTATTTTTCTTCAGAACTTGGAAATCCTGATACGCAAGCAGCGCAAAGTCCAAATGCTCCAAAACGTCAAGAGCGGCAGGTACAAAATGTCGTGTAAATCGGAAACGACGTTGAACGACGAAACGTACAAGCAGAAAATGACGAACGCGCAACTGAAGGAAATAATGGATCAGACGAGAAAGGATTTTCCTTTGCTGAAAAACGAGATTAGGAAAATCCTCCTCTCCCTGGAAACGTAATTTCTGAAACAAAAGCGAATCTCATAATCAATAAAAAATATCTGTAATTCTGTACGAAATTTGTCTTACACCCATCTTACAATGTGGTAATTTTTTTTCCCTACTCTAAGAATCGTGAGATTGTTCGGTAAAATATGAATACCGTGGACAATAGCTTCGTTAAGATTAGTCATTTTTTGGTAATTTATGTACAATCCTCCCGCTTCGATGATCCTGAGCGCGTCCTCGTCCCTCTTAAAGCACTGGGATTTTTGCGCCAATTGGAAGGTGGTCATACCCGGCTCATGAATGACCTCCGCGACTCTCGCTCCTTCGAACATGAGAATCACATCATCAGCGCGCATCGACGTTATTTTCTCGATCGAATTTTCATACAGCGCCTCGGAAACTCGCTGCGCAGTCTGCAATCCCTCTGAAATTCAAACAGCAATGTCAGTAAAAAATGTGTTTCCCTCGTAAAGAAAAAAATTACCGCCGTGCACGAGCCGCGTTACATGTTCTGCCAAAATTCTCTGCGCTTCTCTTTTCTCCGGGGCTTTCTGGTGTTTGCTCATGATGTCGTGAATGCTCCCCAGTGGAAGAAAAGTGAAGAACTTCAAGAACTTCTCGACGTCGGAGTCCTTGGTCCGCATAAAGAACTGGTAAAACTGGAAACTCGAGGTTTTATCCGGGGACAACCAGACGGCATTGTTCAGCGACTTTCCAAACTTTTTGCCGCCTTCCGCGGTTATCAAAGGCAGAGTGAGCCCGTACACGTTGGCTTTCGTGGACTTTGTGATGAGGTCGTACCCCGAGACGATGTTCCCCATTTGGTCTCCGCCGCCGATTTGGAAATGACACTCGTGCGTCTTGCACAAGTGCAGCCAATCGTAAGCTTGGAATACTTGATAGAGGAACTCGGAAAAGCTCATTCCTGTGCTGGAGTTTAAACGAGACTCGACGGACGATCTACCTGATATTACAAAAACACATAATTAATTTCTCGAACTCGTTGATGGATTTAGAAAAATGACTTTACCTAACATCGTTCCAACCCTGAAATATTTTCCGACGGATGAAACAAAGTCGACGATGTTTAGGTCCTTGTACCAATCCTTGTTATTGACTATTTTAAGCGGTTTTAGCGTAGGCTTGTCCTCTCCCCAGAAATACTTTTCGTGGTTACTGAAAATCAGCTCGATGTTTTGTTTGATGCCGGCGAGATTTTCTTCCGAGACGTTTTGGGACAGTGCGATTCGTTCCGATTTGCGGTGGCTGGGATCGCCGAGTAAACCGGTGGCTCCGCCGAGCAATGCGATTACCTGGTGACCTCCTCTTTGCCAATGCAAAAGGTTCATTAGAACCAGCAAATTTCCCACGTGCAAACTGTTCGCCGTCGGATCGAACCCTGCGTAAACGCATTGCGGCGATTTGTTCAGAAGATTCGTTATTTCAACCCTGCAAAAACGAGGCATATAATGAAAAATAAATCTTTAAATAAATCGAGAAAATATTTTTTCGAGAAAAATTATGTTTGGAAACATTTTCAATTTTAAATGTACTTTTTGGGATGGAGAGTGTGATATATGTATTGAGTTTTTGAGGGGTAACTGATTTGCATCGCGAAGAATTTGAGAAAGGAAAAATCGTAATGAAAAAAGTAACCTAACCTAAAAAAGTATGAAATTGTTGTTGAATTGGCAATTACTTGTATACTCACGCACTTGTATCCGGAAATAAGTCTTGAAACATTCCCCTTTCGTGCAGTTTCATGACATTTCTGTTAGAATAACATTTTATTGGGTTTTTCAAGATTAATTTGCCGGTAGAACATAACTTTGACGTAACGGAAACATTCATCGTGACGAATTGACGATTATTTCCGGAGAGACACGCGAATCCACTGATTATCTTGAATCTTGATGAAAACCGCTTTTAAGTTCTGCGGAATTCGCGGAGAGCAACCCGACGCTGTCTCTGTAAATGCGGTTCCGGCTATTTTAAAACTTCGATGTGTATGCAGGCGCGGGGTTAGCGCATTCATACATAAGTTTTGAATCAGATATTAACATTTGTGCATTCAATGTTCACGAAATGAAAATAGGTGAATGAACTCGAACAGAAACTAATTTTAAGAGTCTAATTCACTTTCCTTTCTAAAGTGTAATTCATGAATAGTGACGAATATTTATTATT